>JABSTQ010000543.1:0-18986 GCA_013358835.2 Ixodes persulcatus
CAGCGGGCTATAGAAGAATTCATACCTAAACAGTGTAGGAAATCAAAATTTCCTAAGTGGTTTCCATCTGTCCTGAAATATTATATGTGTAAAAAGCAGCATTACCACAAACTCTATAAAAAGTCAAATTGTGAATATTGGTATCAGAGGTTTTCAGTCTGCAGAGCAATAGTTAAGAAGCTTTATTCTCGAGATGAAGCTCGTTATCACAGCTGTTTGGAAAACAATTTTAAAAAAGAACCAAGTTGCTTTTGGAATTATGCTCGGGCCCAAAGTAAGGATAGTGTCAGCACTTTTGTGTTAAAAATGGACGATAAGATTTTATGCAAGCCACAAGAAGTGAGCCAAGCATTTGCTAATCACTTTAGCTCTTGCTTTTCGGAACATGACATTTTGCCTAATAATTTTGAATTTGAGGGTTTTGCTGACTCCTTAGCATACCACAATGTAATCGAGGATGAGGTGATGTGCTCGATACGGAAGCTCAAACCAAAACTTTCAACTGGTTCTGTTGACATTCCTAATTTTATTATCAAAGTATGTGCAGAAATATTTATACCTATCCTGAAACATGTAATTAATCTGTCCTTACAGTATGGGGTTTATCCTTCCCGGTGGAAACTTTCCGCCGTAATACCAGTCTTCAAGTCAGGAAATCCTTGTAATGTCAATAATTTCCGCCCTGTGTATCTTCTTTGTGGCTTGTGGCTTCTCAAAGGTTTTTGAGATGGTGGTGTATGAACGCTTGTACTCATATTTTAAACAAAAAAATTCACCTTTGCAACACGGATTCCTCAGGGACAGATCAGTGGAGACGAACTTAGCTACTTTCCTCGGTCATAGTGGTCCTTCAGTATGCAACCGTGGTCAGGTGGACACAGTCTACTTTGAAATGACCAAGGCCTTTGATAAGGTTGACCACCAGATACTTTTGTTGAAATTAAAAGAATACGGACTATGCACCTTGTATTGCGCATGGTTTGAAAGTTACCTTTCAAATCGCCAAAATTATGTTAGATTTTTAAATTGTCTGTCGGAGACATTTACACCTTCATCTGGCGTATCCCAAGGTTCTAACCTTGGACCACTCCTGTTTTTGATATTTGTTACTGATCTACCATCTTCCATCAGAAACTCGAAAGTGCTAATGTTCGCCGATGACTTTAAACTTTTCCGTGTGGTTGACAATGTAAATGACAGTATTCAGATACAAAATGACATCCGCTCCGTTGAACATTGGTGCATAAAAAATAGGCTTCAACTGAATCCAAAAAAGACTGTAGTAATGTCCCTTACTAGGAAGAAGGGGGAGCATAGTCTTCGACAACACTATATTTGAAGAGCAAGTGCTGCGGGTTGTCTATGTACGGGATCTTGGTGTCTTTGTAGACTTGAGATTGGATTTTCGCCTCCACGTCTCTCGCATTGTTGGTCAAGGACTTCGCCAACTGGGTGTAATTTCGCGGCTGGCAAAAACATTTCGTCGCTCTGAGTGTTTTTTATGTCTGTATTGTGCGTTGGTTAGATCACGCCTCGAGTTCGCGTCTGCGGTTTGGAACTCTGTAACGATGTTACATAGTAATCTCATTGGAAACGTTCAGCGTAAGTTTATAAGAATTTTATACGACCAATATATTGGCCGCCGCCGTTTCTACAATTACCATTCCCTGCTCACTGACCTCGGTCTAGTACCTCTGCGCGATAGACGAATTGCATGAGACATGCATTTCCTGCGTCAAATTGTGCATGGTCCTCTTGATTGTGCCCAGCGGATGATGTCGCTAAGGTTCCGGGTACCGTCAGGGAGGACATCAAAATGTAGAGACACGTTTTATCCTGATGCGCGGGCCACTTGCCCAATGACACGTCTGCAACAGACTCAAGATGCCTTTTTGGGTGAAACAGACATTTTCGCCTGATTGTGTTTTTATGCCATACTTTTATGTATCTGTGTACAAGACAGTGCACTGCTGCTCAGGCCACTTGGCTGTTTTCAGGCACGCAAATAAACCCAATCTATCTATCTATCTCAAGAGCTGCGCTCTAATTCGGCGTTACAGGGGATTGTAAACGTCTTTCATTTTGTAGAGTGCGGTCAGGTTCAGTCGGGAAAATGCGATGGTTAGAATATCTGGCGTGCGGGGAGTCGGTGGTAATGGTTTGCACGAACCGTCGGTGCTCGCTCGATATTGATAACTTTACTTACAAAACCATCGACAATCGTCGAGGTGATTGCGTAGTAGAGTTCCGAAACTCTCGGTCTTCAGTTCTCGCGTGAGGGCCGTGAATTTTTTTCTCCTTGGCAACCTCTGGATAGGCTCGGGCCCTTAGGCGCAAAACATTTTCAACAAAGCTGGTCACGCTTTCGTTGGTGCCTTGCACCCTTGTTTGAAGAAGGTCCTCCTCTCGCTGCCGAAGGTGGTGGTTGAGGAACGTCCGCTTCAATTCGGCGGCGCAGGACTCCCATGTAGTGAAGGACGCTTCATGATTTCCAAATCAGTGCCTCTTCAAGCGAGAAGTGGGGGTTCTGGAGGCACTGCTCAGTAGTCCATTCATTGTGGCGGGCTACACGTTCATAGTGTTGCCGCCGATCCTCGATGTCCTTTTGAGCCTCCCGGTGGAAGGGTGTCGGAGTCCCGGATGCGACGGGCAGATATTCGACGGCGGAGGCGGCCGTGGTCTGCCACGACAGGTTGTCCATCGTCAGCCTTATTGGCTGCTTGGTCTTGGGTGGCAAAGGGCCGCATTCCGGGGTAGGCATTGGCTACGGCTACTCTATCGGTTGTCGGTTTTTTGTGTTTTTTTTTTGGTCTTTGTGATCTTGGTGTCGGACGTGCACTGTGGGCCTTCGGAGGGGTACACTGCACGAACATGCGTGACCACGCATCTCCACCAAAATATCACGAATGACAAATGATGAGGCGGCAAATAACTGGAGAAATTAAAAACGTCTATGGGCGAACTTGTGCCCCTATCAAAAATAGAAGATGATTAACGTCGCAGGCGTCGATGTCGGCGGAACAGCAGGATCGAGAGCTGGGGCGAGACTGACTCCGGCTCGCCACGCCGAATTCCATGTACACGCGTAAGCTTTTGGGACAATTGGCGTAGAAGGTCCGGCGCGCAGAAAGTTCTGACATCGAATAAGCAACAGTGTTCTTGAATTCACCAGAACGCAACATTTACAGAAATAACAAAAGACTGCGTCCACTCCCGGGAATGGAACCTCGGCCCCTCGCGCGGGGGCCAAGCACGATAATCAGTCGGCTAAAGGTTGGGCTTGCTCGGACAAGCGCGTGGCAATATGCAACAAAGCGTGTCTTTTTTTTAAGTACGCGCACAACATAAAATACGTATCTGTAAAATTATTAAAATCTAAGCTAGTGAAAAAAGAAATCGTTACGCAGAGGTATTATTAATTTATTTAGTTTAGGCCACAATGAAACTAAGAGGGTATATATGTTCAAAAATACTTAAAAATTACAAAAGTTTCATTTATATTGCAAGGAATTGGGTAGCTTTTCTTTGCATGATGACCGCAGCTTTTAGGAAAAAAATAAACAATATATGGCTTGTGCGGGTCTTACTTCAAACGTAGTGTAAAAACTAAGGTGTGACATGATATCGTGGACTATAATGTATCTTAACAAAGTATTTAATATATTGCTTTCAGGCTGTGTGATAAAGTATACCTGGCATTTGCTCTTATTTGAGTAGTAAATATATTACAGTAATTTAATTACGCTATAAACTAATGTCTAACCGTGATTTATTGCTTTTGGTAAATATAATTATTAGTTGATAATTGTCTAATTTTAGCCTAGTGACTGCAAAAATCTAATTACCGTTACCACGACTTTTTTGATGATCTTGTCACGCTGGAGCATTCTTTTCTAGACTTACCGACCGGCAAAAATGTACTGTCTGTCTTATTGCCCTTCCACAAAATTGAGTTACTCAGAACGTGTCAATCCTGCTCAAGGGCGCCGACCGTACCCGCACGGCTGAGAAAACAGCCAAAGCCTCTGACACTGAAAGGGGCCCAAAATATGCCCCAAATAAAGCAGGAGGGGTTTCCAATTTGAAGGTGGAAAAAAAGAATCAAAATATTTTTATTACAATGGGCTCAAAGCATCTTTTCAATCCGCTTGACCATATTTAGCATAATCGAAAACTTAAGCCTCCCATAAGTTCTTTTAGTACTTACTCAGCTGATATATTACTTTTACTTTGAACGTCGTGATAAAGATAACG
Organism: Ixodes persulcatus; assembly: GCA_013358835.2. Classification (NCBI taxonomy): domain Eukaryota; kingdom Metazoa; phylum Arthropoda; class Arachnida; order Ixodida; family Ixodidae; genus Ixodes; species Ixodes persulcatus. The sequence continues at coordinate 4,255 of JABSTQ010000543.1, forward strand.
CTGACAATTGCTGGTTGCGCTGCAGCGGCTGCACAATATTAAAATAATTCATTTGTGTTGTCCGAGAACTCAGATCGCATATCATAATACAAACAAATTTGTGAAATAAAACAAAGAAGTGTGACAAATGCAAAATGTTTTGTAAACATTTTTTAGCAAACATGTAGAAATGCCTTTCAGTCGGGAAATGCTATAATATTAACCTCATTGACAGCGGCTAGCTGTTCAAAAGGTATATGTAAAATATGTGTGCAAATGTAGTGAGTTGAGCAAGTTGGTATCGAGACATGATAAAAAACAACGCAGATTCATGTAAATTTTCATGGGGGGAATCGTAAATGTATTGCTCTTCGTCCTTTTATTCTTTTAGTATGAATGAATTTTTCCTCTTCCTCTCATAAATATCAATGGCGAGTCCGCGCTTGTGTGTTCTAGGTGTTTCTTCAACTGTTGTCTTCTTTTGTGCGCTGCTTTTCATCATGCCGTAGTAATTGTATCAATTTCTAACAAAAAAATTACAGTTGTATAGAAGTTACATATTTTGGGCTAGTAATTATATCATGGTAAGTTACAACCTTTATGGCGTTGTAGTCATAATTGTAACTAAATTATTGTTTTAAAAATCGTCGAAGTATGCATTTACTTAAACGTCATATTTCAGGTTATCAAGGAGACCACGCTCTCTGTGAGAAAAGTCTAGCAATATTGCTAGCTTACGCTTCAGATCAACCGGGATACGCATCTTACACACTGCTTAGTCTTATCTTGAACAGGTGAGAATCATTTATAATAGCAGTTTTAAAATTCCTTTCCAAATTGTATGGTGATATTGAGATCTTAATGACAGTTTGAATAATATTTTAACATTGCGCTAGATTACCTTTTTTTTATAAACAAATGCCTAATAAACAAATACAAGATGCTGTCCCAAGAGCTGAGGCAATATCGCGTGGTTCAACTCTTGCTCATAGCATCTCCTTTCCTGCTTCATATTACAAAATCTCATAACGGCGGCTAAATATTTTAATCGTACGTAATATTTCTATTAGTAGCAACACAATGTTTTGTGGTGTCTGAACAAAACTGATATCATGTCATATACCCTATTTTGCGAGTATCTAATATTTTTTGTGAATCGAAATATTGAAACTAGTCCCGTTACCCTTACACAGCTCGGGGTGGCGGAATTTATAAATCAAGTTTTGTAGAATTTACGTTTTTCTTCACTATTGCTAGTTACCCTATGTACATCATTTTAGGACGTTCGCTGTATATTAGAACATAAAATAAAATAATCAATAAGTGCACGTTTCTTATCTCGCGTTAGTTATATGTAAGTGCTACCGCAAGTAAGGGAACAATCACGATTTATTCCCTTACTCTTCATGGTGTCCTCCCTGGTCTTTCCGCTGTGTGTTGCGTAATTTATTTAACCCATTAGCCAAACTTAATGTATATGCAGCTTCTACAGACTATTTCAAACCTTCTCACCAGCAAGCTTTTGAACAATTGTAGAGCAAACTTATTTTTATTAAGATATTAAAAATGTCTGGATAATAGTAGTAGTAGTAATAATAATGCTGCGGCGCCGCAGAAAGGCAAGTAGCCCCTACTTTGGACGCCCGTGGCGCCGAAAATGAGGATAACGTGATGAGTTAGTGCACAGGTGATAGACAGGTGCTGACGATGTTTAAATTGTGCATCTGGGCAAGGATAATGCAATGGAGTAGAGGGTGAAGACGGCCCAGTGTTGTTTGCTGCGCTGCTCGCTGGGTCGGTCTTCTGTTCAGCTGGATTCACGACTCACAAAATGTGGTGGCGGGTGCCATGAGGTGACCTGCCTAAACTCGAGGAGGTGTCCGGGGAAGCCCTCCAAGGTGGTTTCCGGAGGCTTCACCGTGCGTCGTGGCATGGAATTTTTGAGGCCCTTAAAGATATGTTTAAAAATATCGATTATAGAAGATTTCACTCATTTATAATGAATTTTTAGCAAGCACAGAGAAACTTAAATTCATAAAAAAATATTATAAAGCAGCGTTATAAATGCCATGGCCATATATTGAATCTGATTTTCTTGGAACTAAAAATGGCTATATCCGTAAGAAGCTATCCGTAAATTGTTAACGTGACGGCGAACACCCTTTTGTAATGTCATGCTGGATCTTTAATGGTACAATAAATAAAATAGCATTAAAATCTTCTTTTACGTAGGACAGGCACGTCACAAAGTGAGTGTTACCCGAAAGAAACATCTTACAACAGAATTTGTAACGCCGGAGAAATTTTAATTTTAAAGCAAAATCTGAACTTGCTTTTATATATATATATATATATATATATATTTTTACGCTGGCGCTCAGGTCTGGTCAGCTTTCAATCGCAGGAGAGACTATTAAACGTTCTGACACACACAAAAAACAAATAACGTTTTGCTTTTATATGCAATGCCAGGGGAAAAAACGCAGCAAAATTATGGCATTCAACAGCAAGCCCCAACTAAAATGGCCGGTACAAAAACAAGCGCGTAATAATACGTTTTCCCGCCAAAGTTTCCGCACCAAACTAGCCTATATTGATTTGTCCGCCGCCGCAATTTTCAGTAAACCGTGAAAGGTTATCGCCGCTGTCAATCAAAAGGCGTATGTAAAACAAAATATCATTCAATGGTCGCCGCCACAGATTAAAGGATGCCAACAGAGCCTCATATTCCGCCAGAGGCTAGAGTGCGAACTCAATTCTACAGCATGGACCCAATGAATATATCACACTTAAAAAAAAAACCATAGAAAACCGCTTTGCATGGTAGAAAATGTAACTTAAAATGAAAGGGAGCCTTCGTGACAAATGTTCGACGCGAATCCAGGAAAAACGTCTGTCAAACAAAAGTTATAAATAAACACCAATTTATTTTACAATTGACTTAATAAGGAGTTAAATGTTCCTTTTAGGTTAAATTGACGAAACGTTCTTGTGAACAATTTAGGTATTTGATTAGGCAAAAGGCAATAAGACAAAATTAAGAGTGAGTGTCTTTTATCCTCTGTTTTGTTAAATAAAAAATAAAAAAAGCCTACAACAATGTGTGTTTGGACTTTGGCTTTAAAATGCATAGCTCCCAGTTGAAATTGATTTGAAAATTTTGTTTTTATTGGCAACTTTTGATCAAGATAATTTTTGTTTCCACATTCTGACAACCCAATCTAACACATAGCCTAATTTTTTTAACAATTGGCCAGACTCGCACCCAAAGGGCATTTTTACTATTTATTTTATCTGACTTAGATCTACTGAGCCCATACTGTAGATAAAGATTCAATCACTCGCACCTCGAACCAGGACAACAAAATATGACTTCTGAAGTCTAAAATAGGTGCAGAAAAGGATCTTTAACATTGATCGATTGCTTATTTCTAATGTGCGTGAGTCTTTTTTTTTTCATTGTTGAAAGGATTGGGGCGAAAATATTAGGTTCACTGTAGCCAGCATTCGAGGACAAAGAGTGTCTACGCTTAACCGACCCGAAGGCACGAAAAAATAGGTAACGAGACAATGCTATTTATAACCGGTATCGCCAGCCTCCTAGTGATTTGTTTGTACAGTTCACGGGGGATATGAAACAACTTAGGCGAGCGCATGGCTCCCAAGACCTCCAGCATTATCTAACTGTAGAAAGTTGAGTTATCATCGAGGCTATAGACCCCTTTCGAAAGACTTCCCTCTGTTGGCAGCGGTGGAATCTCTGTACAATGTCGGACTAAAGCTACAACGTCACGGCACACTTTATCCGTTGGATAGGATTGTGAGCCAAAAACACAGCCACGGAGAAATCTGACGAGCGCAGTGACGTTGCACTTTCAACCCTGTCTGATTGACTCGTCGACTCCCTCGTTGGCCGCGCTCCGACGTTCGCTATCTTATGGAATCATTGCACGTTCCGTTCCACGATGTCAGTTGTTCGCCATCGTGCAGTGGTTCCGACTTTCTAATAATCGGCACGTGACTTTCGAAAAGGGTCTATTGTGTGGACGAGTAGAATTTTAGCGGATGTTAGACTTTTATGGCTCGTTCACACTTACGAAATACGCACTCGCCGCCGACTGGATTTGCTCGCCGAAAAAAGATCGGGCCGTTCACATTTGTTGCCGCCTGCGGAGTGCGCGCCGCGAGCGTCTCGCAGTTTCCCGAATAGACGAGAGCTGATGAGAGCTCTCAAACCTCCTCCTTGCCCGCGCGCGTCTCATCGCCATCGTCGCCAGCTCGTCAGCGGGGATCTGACGTCAGCAAGCGCCACTTCCCCCGCGCGTTCTGATTGGCTTGCGGCGAGAGAAAACGTTTTTCCGGCGTTCAAAATTGGTCCCAGAGCGATCTTGCTCTCCGCCGGAAATTCTGCCTGGTTTCGTTGCCGGGTGTCAAAATACTCGAGGATCCGGCCGCCGGTTCGCAAGTGTGAACGAGGCATTAGCGTTATTTCCCACTTGGTCGGCAAACGATTGCTGAGTCAACACCGATTGGATGATGCTCGGTGAAATAAATTAAAAACCGTTTATCGTCATTTATCTTGCGATATCATTATCAAACGCCCGAAAATATATCACTCAGCCTGCCGACCGGGTGGATTCAGCCATGCTTCATTTGGCCTTTTGTTGCGAAACACCTCTACGTTCGACTAAAGTAACTGGATCGAGGGAGAGTAGCGCCAACCTCCTCATATGTTCGCCATTTGGCCCTTGAAATGAACAATTTCTCCTTGACGTCGCCATTCTTTGGGAGCCGACCTAAAGTCTCTGGTGACGGGTAGTTTTATAGACACGTTTCTTGTATACCGAGATTTTGCAATCCACACACCGGCGAAACAAGCGTACATCTTCGTACCATCACCACATGCTGTGTCGGTGCTTGGAGGCACTGAAAAATAAGTTTACTGTTTTCAAACACGCGAGAAGAAGAATATAATTGTAAGATATCCGTGGAGATGGGCATGATTGTTAAGTTGATTGCATACACAGTTCCAAAGACGCTTATATTGGCGAGGAACGCCTTCAGTACGGCTAATGCTCCATGGTGATCTTGGTGTGACTGGATTGGAACGACCCTCTCGAAGCTTCGAAGATCTGAAGGGACCAAAATGGCGATTGTCATGGCAACGGAGACCGATCAGCCAATCGCCTTGCGTAGTTTTCCTCGTATGTATGTTAGTATTTGTTTATGTTCGGCTACCAGGCAGGGAAGGCAATGGCGCTACTTTCCCCAGGATCCAGTGACTTTATGTTCGGCGAAACTAGCATTAGCTCAGGAGCTCAGGGATGACTGGTCAAGCTTGGAGTGACGACAGAAAGTGAACAGCCACTGAAGCCTTCATAGTGACTGAGCTTTCTTCTAGTAGATTGCACGGCAGGCTTTGTAAGCCACGTGCTCGCTTGAAATTTGTCATATCGTCCGCGACTGTGCATCTGCTCTTTTCTTTTTTCTTTTTCTTTTTTGCTGTTGTTTTATTTTTTTTGTTTAACCACTGTTTATGCACTTCTCCGAAGCAGATTTGCCAAAATGTCGGACACTCGCCCTCTTCAAAGATCGACAAAATGTGAAAATTGTGCAATTCGTGGCGTCGGCGACAGACGCGCGCGTTGCACTCACGACCTTTGGAGGCTGTCGTGGTTTCCCCGCGACAAATCCCAAGCCACGACTATTAAGTCAATTGTAAAACAATTGTGTGCTGTACCATTGTTTACTTCTTGTTTAGCTTTATAAGTTATGTAGAGGGTTTTTGAATAATACAGAAATGTACTGTTAATATTTCAGCATAAGCACAGGTATAGGTGACACTGTGTATAACGTTCCATCAGATAGGCATGACGAAGTGAAGGAACAGTTAAGGTACGTAAATCATTATCACTAAAATTAAGACAATTGGTATATTAACGGTTTTCGTCATCCACCATGTGCAACGTAGCTAATACCCTGACATGATATTTTTTTTGTTACGTGTGGCATGTTCTTGAAGCTCAACCTATATTATGCTACATTATGCCCTTTCATGACTATGCTATTGTAAATCTGAAGGTAGTGATGAATTTGTAAGTTATGCATCTGATTTTCTTTTCACTTTAAACGAGAAAACACCTCAACATATACCTGTACTGTTTTAACTTAGTTTTAATTAAATCAAATAATATTTTAAAGATGCGTGGCACAATTTATGGGCATTTGAAGGATAAGGGAGGTGTCCTTCTTTGGAGACCTCGCGCAGCACTTTCATATCGAGTTTTCAACTTACCTTCAGGGTTGTGAGTGGGCTAAAAAAGTGGCAGTAATGACACTACTGTAATGAAAATTACTGACTAAAATACTTTATACTACAATGTGTAATGTACTAAATTACATTTCAAGGCTGGTGACTTAGTAGTGCCATAAATTCTTTTTATGCACTGATTTCGAGAAAATTACCTATTACATATAAAATTACTTTTATCCAAATAAAGTATCGTCAGTTCGCGATCTTTAAAAATATGAAAATATATTTTCCAAAGTACATTCTCGTTGAAGAGTGAGAGACAGAAATGAACAATACGATAAATTAAACAAGGCCTGTCTGAGTGCTAAAATTCACACGTAATAATTATAGCACGAGTGAATGAACCTGCGGAAAAACGTCGGTTTGAGTACTGAAAAAAACCATGACAAAAACAAGCGAATTTATAAAATACAGGGTAAATCTAGGCTTCGCACAATATTTTGAAAATAACCGTGAAGCTACTACGCTAATGCGGTCTTTTCAGGTGAGGCTTTTCACGCGACAACTTCCTGGCGTCCGCGGATCGCAAGTCTCATAGTCTTTGATCCTTGCCGCAGCACCTTGTACGGCCCGTCGTATGGCGCTTGAAGGGGCTTCCGCACTGTGTCATTTCGTAGAAAAACATGCGTGCAGGTTGACAATTCACTGCTTACGAAGGAAGACGGCCCGTGGCTTTGACGCGGTGATGTGGCGCCCAGTTGCGTCATGGCCTCTTGGAGTTGGTTGGCGTAGCTTGTGGGGTCGGGACAATTAGCGGCCGGCACGGCCGCGAAGAATTCGCCCGGGAGCCGAAGGGTTGTTCCATAGACCAGCTCCGCAACGCTGCAGCCGATGTCAGTTTTTAGTGCTGTGCGCAGTCTGAGCAGAACGAGTGGCAGCACCTCCATCCAGTCTTGGCGCTCATGGGCCTTGAGGGCGGCTTTGAGCTGACGGTGGAAGCGCTCCACCATGCCGTTGCTGGCGGGATGGTAGCCCAGGCAGCACAAGATATTGTGCCAACATTGGTCTCAACATGGTTAAGGTGGCCCCATATGGGCCCAGCTTGACCAGTCTAGAGCCAGCATTCATTATGCTGGCGCTAAACTGGCTACATGACGGCAACATTTGCCGTTTTTTGCCAGCGTCCAACCAATATTGCGGCATCCCGGCTACATGACGGCAACATTGGCCGTTTCTGCCAGCTTCCAAAAGATATTGCTGCATCCCGGCTACATGACGGCAACATTGGCCGTTTCTGCCAGCTTCCAAAAGATATTGCTGCATCCCGGCTACATGACGGCAACATTGGCCGTTTCTGCCAGCTTCCAAAAGATATTGCTGCATGCCGGCTACATGACGGCAACATTTGCCGTTTCTGCCAGCTTCCAAAAGATATTGCTGCATCCCGGCTACATGACGGCAACATTGGCCGTTTCTGCCAGCTTCCAAAAGATATTGCTGCATGCCGGCTACATGACGGCAACATTTGCCGTTTCTGCCAGCTTCCAAAAGATATTGCTGCATCCCGGCTACATGACGGCAACATTGGCCGTTTCTGCCAGCTTCCAAAAGATATTGCTGCATCCCGGCTACATGACGGCAACATTGGCCGTTTCTGCCAGCTTCCAAAAGATATTGCTGCATGCCGGCTACATGACGGCAACATTGGCCGTTTCTGCCAGCTTCCAAAAGATATTGCTGCATCCCGGCTACATGACGGCAACATTGGCCGTTTCTGCCAGCTTCCAAAAGATATTGCTGCATCCCGGCTACATGACGGCAACATTGGCCGTTTCTGCCAGCTTCCAAAAGATATTGCTGCATGCCGGCTACATGACGGCAACATTGGCCGTTTCTGCCAGCTTCCAAAAGATATTGCGGCATCCCGGCTACATGACGGCAACATTGGCCGTTTCTGCCAGCTTCCAAAAGATATTGCTGCATCCCGGCTACATGACGGCAACATTGGCCGTTTCTGCCAGCTTCCAAAAGATATTGCTGCATCCCGGCTACATGACGGCAACATTGGCCGTTTCTGCCAGCTTCCAAAAGATATTGCTGCATCCCGGCTACATGACGGCAACATTTGCCGTTTCTGCCAGCTTCCAAAAGATATTGCTGCATCCCGGCTACATGACGGCAACATTGGCCGTTTCTGCCAGCTTCCAAAAGATATTGCGGCATCCCGGCTACATGACGGCAACATTGGCCGTTTCTGCCAGCTTCCAAAAGATATTGCTGCATGCCGGCTACATGACGGCAACATTGGCCGTTTCTGCCAGCTTCCAAAAGATATTGCTGCATCCCGGCTACATGACGGCAACATTGGCCGTTTCTGCCAGCTTCCAAAAGATATTGCGGCATCCCGGCTACATGACGGCAACATTTGCCGTTTCTGCCAGCTTCCAAAAGATATTGCTGCATGCCGGCTACATGACGGCAACATTGGCCGTTTCTGCCAGCTTCCAAAAGATATTGCTGCATCCCGGCTACATGACGGCAACATTGGCCGTTTCTGCCAGCTTCCAAAAGATATTGCTGCATCCCGGCTACATGACGGCAACATTGGCCGTTTCTGCCAGCTTCCAAAAGATATTGCGGCATCCCGGCTACATGACGGCAACATTGGCCGTTTCTGCCAGCTTCCAAAAGATATTGCTGCATCCCGGCTACATGACGGCAACATTGGCCGTTTCTGCCAGCTTCCAAAAGATATTGCTGCATCCCGGCTACATGACGGCAACATTGGCCGTTTCTGCCAGCTTCCAAAAGATATTGCTGCATCCCGGCTACATGACGGCAACATTTGCCGTTTCTGCCAGCTTCCAAAAGATATTGCTGCATCCCGGCTACATGACGGCAACATTGGCCGTTTCTGCCAGCTTCCAAAAGATATTGCTGCATCCCGGCTACATGACGGCAACATTGGCCGTTTCTGCCAGCTTCCAAAAGATATTGCTGCATGCCGGCTACATGACGGCAACATTGGCCGTTTCTGCCAGCTTCCAAAAGATATTGCTGCATCCCGGCTACATGACGGCAACATTGGCCGTTTCTGCCAGCTTCCAAAAGATATTGCTGCATCCCGGCTACATGACGGCAACATTGGCCGTTTCTGCCAGCTTCCAAAAGATATTGCTGCATCCCGGCTACATGACGGCAACATTGGCCGTTTCTGCCAGCTTCCAAAAGATATTGCTGCATGCCGGCTACATGACGGCAACATTTGCCGTTTCTGCCAGCTTCTAAACGATTATGCTGAAAATATATGGAGTTCTATCCTTGGTGAATATAAAGGGTATATCGGGCTCTGTTTTGCAACTACCGATTGACGGCACTGCACCAGCCAAATCGAGGCAACATCGCCGGGATGGTTCCATATGTTCTAGGAATATTTAGACACAGAAGCATTTTTGCCTATAAAACTTTAACCATCAGACTTTAAAACCTTAATTGATTGATGATTCTTTCATCTTAGAGCGCAGCTCTTAGGCGCCCGTTTCCGGCTTGAGCGGCGTCGCCGTCGGAGTAACAGTAAAGCGTCGTCGTAACGCTTTTTCGTGACGCGCCACGAAAAAGCGTTTCGGGACTTTCGTGACGCGTCGGCGTCGCGAAAGTCACGAAACGCTTTCGTGACGTCTCGGCGTCGCGTAACGCTTTTTCATGACGCGTCGGCGTAACGCTTTTTCGTGACGCGTTGGCGTCGCTTAAAACTTTTTCGTGACGCGTCGCATAACGCTTGTTTGTGACGCCTCGGCGTCGTGTAACGCGTCGGCGTAACGCTTTTTCGTGACGCGCTACGAAAACGTTTTGGGACTTTCGTGACGCGTCGGCGTCGCGAAAGTCACGAAACGCTTTCGTGATGTTTCGGCGTCGCGTAACGCTTTTTCGTGACGCGTCGGCGTCGGGGTAACGCTTTTTTGTGACGCGTTGGCGTCGCTTAAAACTTTTTCGTGACGCGTCGCGGAACGCTTGTTTGTGACGCCTCGGCGTCGTGTAACGCGTCGACGTAACGCTTTTTCGTGACGCGCCACGAAAACGTTTCGGGACTTCCGTGACGCGTCGGCGTCGCGAAAGTCACAAAACGCTTTCGTGACGTCTCGGCGTCGCGTAACGCTTTTTCATGACGCATCGGCGTAACGCTTTTTCGTGACGCGTTGGCGTCGCTTAAAACTTTTTCGTGACGCGTCGCATAACGCTTGTTTGTGATGCCTCGGCGTCGTGTAACGCGTCGGCGTAACGCTTTTTCGTGACGCGCCACGAAAACGTTTTGGGACTTTCGTGACGCGTCGGCGTCGCGAAAGTCACGAAACGCTTTCGTGATGTTTCGGTGTCGCGTAACGCTTTTTCGTGACGCGTCGGCGTCGGGGTAACGCTTTTTTGTGACGCGTTGGCGTCGCTTAAAACTTTTTCGTGACGCGTCGCGTAACGCTTGTTTGTGACGCCTCAGCGTCGTGTAACGCTTCGGCGTAACGCTTTTTCGTGACGCGCCACGAAAAGGTTTCGGGACTTCCGTGACGCGTCGGCGTCGCGAAAGTCACAAAACGCTTTCGTGACGTCTCGGCGTCTCGTAACGCTTTTTCATGACGCGTCGGCGTAACGCTTTTTCGTGACGCGTTGGCGTCGCTTAAAACTTTTTCGTGACGCGTCGCATAACGCTTGTTTGTGACGCCTCGGCGTCGTGTAACGCGTCGACGTAACGCTTTTTCGTGACGCGCCACGAAAACATTTTGGGACTTCCGTGACGCATCTGCGTCGCGAAAGTCACGAAACGCTTTCGTGATGTTTCGGCGTCGCGTAACGCTTTTTCGTGACGCGTCGGCGTCGGGGTAACGCTTTTCTGTGACGCGTTGGCGTCGCTTAAAACTTTTTCGTGACGCGTCGCGTAACGCTTGTTTGTGACGCCTCGGCGTCGTGTAACGCGTCGGCGTAACGCTTTTTCGTGACGCGCCACGAAAACGTTTCGGGACTTCCGTGACGCGTCGGCGTCGCGAAAGTCACAAAACGCTTTCGTGACGTCTCGGCGTCGCGTAACGCTTTTTCATGACGCGTCGGCGTAACGCGTTTTCGTGACGCGTTGGCGTCGCTTAAAACTTTTTCGTGACGCGCCGCATAACGCTTGTTTGTGACGCCTCGGCGTCGTGTAACGCGTCGGCGTAACGCTTTTTTGTGACGCGCCACGAAAACGTTTTGGGACTTTCGTGACGCGTCGGCGTCGCGAAAGTCACGAAACGCTTTCGTGATGTTTCGGCGTCGCGTAACGCTTTTTCGTGACGCGTCGGCGTCGGGGTAACGCTTTTTTGTGACGCGTTGGCGTCGCTTAAAACTTTTTCGTGACGCGTCGCGTAACGCTTGTTTGTGACGCCTCGGCGTCGTATAACGCGTCGGCGTAACGCTTTTTCGTGACGCGCCACGAAAACGTTTCGGGACATCCGTGACGCGTCGGCGTCGCGAAAGTCACAAAACGCTTTCGTGACGTCTCAGCGTCGCGAAACGCTTGCGCTTTCGTGACACCTCGGCGTCGCGTAACGCTTTTTCGTGACGCGTGGGCGTAACGCTTTTTCGTGACGCGTCGGCGTCGCGTAACACTTTTTCGTGACGCGTCTTGTAACGCATATCTGCGTAACGCTTGTTTGTGACCCCTCAGCGTCGTGTAACGCGTTGGCGTAACGCTTTTTCGTGACGCGTCGGCGTCGCATAACGCTTTTTCGTGACGCCTCGGTGTCGCGTAACGAAAAAGCGTTACGCCGACCGTAACGGTAGCCGTAACGGGTCGGCGTGACGCGTCGCCGTCGGCGTAACCGCGCAGTGCATTATGGGAAAAGTGCCATAATGCACTTTTCCCATAATGCACTTTTCCCATAATGTGACGCGCGCGTTGGATTATGGGACGTCTCACATAATGCACCAAGCGGGAGGGAGGAGGACGAGAAGGGGGAGGAGGATGGAGGAGGAGGAGGGACGAGGAGAAGAAAGAGGCAGGAGGAAGAGGGCTCCCCCCTGAAAGCTCCCCTCCCCCCCGCCTCCCCTCTACCTACGTCACTGGTGTATTGTCGGCTGTACGGGATCTTGAAAATCTCAAAACAACCTGCTTTTACTGAGCCGCGCACCACGACCAAAGTTTCAGAGCAAAAAAAAAATACAAATAATTTTTAACCAAAAAAAAAACTTAAAAGTAATATCCAATGGCTAATTAAGCAATTGCATGTCCTCAAAAATAAAAAAAAATCAACTTAAATTAAAATATCAAACACCCCTTTTTTTTTTTTGCACATAACTCGATGTAGATGTCAATCAGCAAACAAAGGTTATCATGGAACGGATAACAGGAGAAGAAGCTGGGACATAATGGCGGTGTTCCAAAATTTACTCGATCTTACTCTAAGGTGAAGGTTTTGTGCCTTGGCGTTCTAAAACCTACCCCCGTCCAGCGTTTTTCAATCTGTGTTTTCACGTGACACGACCCGCCGGAGTAACTCAGATCCATTTGGGTAAGATTAGGAACACGGCCTATGTCTGGTCGCCCCAAATATTTACTTCAAACTGCGTAGACAACACGATAACCGATGGTAGTGACTCCGGCCACTGAAATCGAAACCGAAACTATATGTACGGTGGAAAAGCGCCAAAAAAATACACGAACAGAGAGAAAGACAGCAGGAGAGGGCGTACTCTCAACTAAAGTTTATTTGAAAAGTACGGCTGGCATAACAATCGTCACTCAACTGAGACCAGCCCCCGTTTAAAAACTCATATTTATGGCTAGTCGTATTTCAATCCGTTTCTTCGTTTCAATCCAAAGCCACAAGCAGCTTCCGGATTCTTGTCCGCCCGTGCAGACAAAGGCCTGTCTCAACGTGCGGTGCGTAGGTGAAGTCCTATTTCAGGTAAGTTTTGCCAATTTCATATTCATAACACATTCCCGAAGAGTATCTACATACGCTGGATGATCTTCCGAACACCGTAGCCCACGTTTCCACCGTAATTCGGATGATATTTAACTTTTTTCGACGCTTGAGCGGTCTCCGCGATTTCGTGTCGCGTAGCAGTTCTGAGGAATGCTGGCTTGCGAATCTTGCGTAAATGCTAACCGCTATCTTGAGAATCCCGTGAATGTTCTGCGATACCGGAGCTCTACAGAGACGCTGACCAGATTGTTTCGAAATTTCGCGTTGCTATCGGCGAGCCCTTTGGACACGCTGTAAGTGCCGGTCGCGCTAAACTGATCTGTGCTGTCAAACGCTTGGATACGGATCTTAGAAAAAACGCCTTGAATGTGTTTGGGACGGCGACACGCGAGAAGAATTAGGTGTTTTTTTTTACTTTGACGTGTCGTCTCGTCCTTTCTCACGCTAGCGACAGCGTGTCTCTCGGTCAGCATGCATTGGCTTTTTGCCCCGCGTCCAGCGGGATGGCGCGGCTTGGGTGCTGGCGTTTGGCGGGTTGCGGCGGGTTCATAGAACACGCCCCCTATCTGGGCGTCGTAGCGCTCGCGTACGGCGTTTGCTCCGCGCCGGCCTGCCGTGCGTGTCGTCGGTGTTGAGGCGCGCGGGCCTAGAGTTGCCCAAGTGTTGACAGGACCCTGCTAAGCTCGTTGTTTCCGTTGTTTTCTCCCTTACGGGCCCCTGCATACTGTAAACGACTAAATTTTCGCGTGGACCCAATTTTCGTGAATCGCCTACAATTCGCGAAAAATACGACTCGCAAACAATTCGGGTAATATGTGAACGCTACGGAAGCTACACTCGATTCGCGAAAATTAGAACCCGCGAATAATTTCAAATTTTGGGCTTTGGCCCGATTCGCGAACATTTGAGCCCGCGAAAATTAAGTCGTTTACTTACAGTATATGTCTAGCCTTGCGAGCCACCCAGAGTACTGCTACTGTCGCTAATAAAGATTATTATTGTTTGCCTTAGTGGCGTTTTAATTTACCCCGGACATATTCGTGACTTCTAGAACCCGGGGTGCACACATAGTTTATATGGCTGAGGAAAGGGGTTAAATGATTTGATTAAAATGCTCTGATCTGGTATAGAATGTGTAGTGGTACGAAGGTTGCAGTGGAAACTCGCACACCTGGCAGGTGCTCTCGCTTGTATAGTGGAGAGGTTGCAATGGAAACTCGAGTACCTGCCAGGCGCTCTCGCTTGTACAGTGGAGACACATTCAAATGAAGGAGATCCAGCTTTGAATGTGAAGGCTCCCTACTTCAACTTTTAAATACTTGAGGTTCTGTTAAAGTTGAAGGGAGTCTCTTAAAACTTTTTTGGAACCATGTCCAAGATCCCAATGCTGGGTACAATTTTAGTCTAAAGGCTAGGACTGAGTCCCACAAAACCAGTCTTTAAGCCTCTTGTGACAGCTTATGACTGTGCTGTGCAGCAGCAATGTTAGTCGTAAGCAACTTAAAACCCTGTTTTGTTCCACTTGGTCATACTCAGTTGCAACAGTGTGAACC
>JABSTQ010000544.1:0-141606 GCA_013358835.2 Ixodes persulcatus
GCAGCAATATACAAAGGAACATGCTAGTCATCAAGACGTTCCACACCCTGCACAAAGTTGGTGTCGTTAAATAGTTCGAGAGGTAAGCCATTCCAGTCACTAATAGTGCGGGGGGAAAAGCTAAACTTAAACAAGTTAGTACGCGCAAAGATGGGTGTTAATGAAAACTGATGTCTGTGCCGCGTAGATTTTGACGCTAAAGGGGAAATATATTGCTATGAATCTATGCGAGTCTGCCCTTGTTGAAGATGAAACAAGAATGTTAATCGTGCCAGTTTCCTTCTGGTCTGACGGGTGTGTATTCCATTAGCCTGTATAAGTTGAGACGGTAAATCCAACCTTCTATATTTTCCGTAAATAAACCGAACTGCTCGACGTTGCACCATCTCCAACTTCCGGATGTCTTTCTGAGTGAATGGATCCCAAACGACATTTGCACACTCCAACTCGGATCTTACTAATGAATAGTAAGCATGCAGGTTAACCTGAATCGGAGCGTCTTTCAGCTTTCTTCTAATGAAACCCAACTTCCTGGATGCCGAGGCACAAATATGGTTTATATGAGGAGACCATGAAAGTATGTCTGATATATAACTAAACCAAGATATTTACATTCCCGCTCCACAGTAACCGGGGTGTCCGCTATCTTGTAAATGTATTCAAAGGGTTGCTTCTTTTGGTAATACGTAAAAGTGTTGATTTCGCAGAATTAAGCTTCATTTTCCAGGTATCACACCATGATACAACTGACTGCAAACTATGGTCTAGCAATAACTGATCCGAGCTCGACTTTATTTCTTTGAAAATAATGCAATCGTCGGCAAAAAGACGTATATGGACACCTGTGTCAATCATTGAAACAATATCGTTTATGTACACCAGAAACAAAAGAGGACCTAAAACGCTCCCTTGGGGGACCCCTGATGTTACAGGCAGAACGGGAGAGAGACAACCTCCGACGGAAACAGATTGTGTGCGATGTGAAAAGTATGCAGCAATCCAGTTAACAAAACCATGTTGAAGACCAAGTTGTTCAAGTTTAAAAAGCAGTTGTTCATGAGGCACCTTATTGAAAGCTTTGCTGAAGTCCAAGAAAAGCACATCAATTTGACTTCCCGTATCGAGGATCTGCGCAAACTCATGGATTGTAGTAACGAGTTGGGTCGTAGTTAATAAGCCTTTGCGAAAGCCATGTTGAAACTGTGTTAGAAAATTACGGATATCCAGCAGTTGATTGATTTGACTGCAGATGATATGCTCTATCAATTTACACGAAGAAGTAGTTAAGGAAATGGGACGGTAGTTCTCAACTGCTAGGCGATCACCTTTTTTGTGCACAGGCACTACTATGGCAGTGCGCCAGTCTTCTGGCAGCGAGCTGTTCGAGTATGATGTGCGAAAAATAATGAGAAGAAAATGGGCTAGGGATTCAGCGTAGCGTCGTAAAAACGTGTTTGGAATCTTATCAGGACCAGCACTTGTTTTCGTTTTGAGTGACAACAACAAAGAAACTATGCCGTGATAAGTTATGAACTCAGATTGACAGTTTGATACGGTAGAAAGGACATAATCATGGTTACAGTTATCGGAAAAAACCGACTGAAAATACTCATTGAAATGGCACGCTATTGGGGAGGAGGAGCGACCGTGACGCCCCAAGCGGTTAACTTTAGAACTACACGGATGGGGACAACAAATACAATGACTCAACGCTCGGCCGACATAACCGAACGCGGCGTCAGCGTTCGGCTGGAGTTCGGGTTCTCCGGTGAGGGGGAGGAGGGGCTCTTTTGTTTCCACTCCGGCCTGCATGAACAATGCAGCATGCACGGTGCCAGCTCAGCACAAAAGCCGAAGTGGGTCAAGCTCGCATTCTCTGAGGATAGATCCGGCACTTAACGTCGCTTCGTCGATTGTTAAGGCCCGTTCACACTCTTGCGACCGAGTACGACTGAGAGAGACGAGATCTCTTAAAACTTCTTAAATTTTTTTTAGAACGAGGGAACACACTGGCATTGTGGCGCCATCTATGCGGTGACCCTGGCACTGCATTTCACAAGAGCGAAGGTTTTGCGGGATTTCCGAGGTCAAATGTGCGTGATACCCATAGAAAGGCTCGTTTATAACATTGACAAAAGTTTTTCGAGCCAAGAATGAAAGGATAATGCGCGAGAGAAATAAAAATAATATGCCGGACCGCCGAGTTTACACTGCTACCCAATAGATGGCGCCAGTGTGTCCTCTGGTTGTAAGAAGTTTTAAGGAACCTAGGTTTAAGAGGTCGCAAGAGTGTGAACGGGCCTTTAGTATTTTTTACATTAAACTGTGCCCCGCGCTCTATTGTAGAAGATGACATGGACATGCCCATAAGGCCTCTAGGCATGTGCACAGGCCTTGTGTTGAGTAAACACCGAGTATGGGGACAACAAACGGGTCAGAGCGCCCCCTATAGGTCGATCTCCTGCCCAATAACACCAGGGTTAGTAGAGACAGTGTCATTCACCACTAAGCCAATCGGCTTCTAAGCCAATCAGCTTAGAAGGGCGGAGGGAGGAGTCATACTTTTGGTTTTTAGATTCTAGGCTAGGTGGCGCAAGCTACCGCCTGATACAACAGGTACAGCCGTTAGCCTCCATCCATCCATCCATCGTGGCCACTGCGCATGTGCAGAGACCAGATTCGTCTGCGCCTGCGCGTGCGCCTTGGCGACAACAGCGCCACCGCAGCGACGTGACGTCACAGCCGCGCGTTGATGTGTGTAACCTAACTTCTTTTGTCGAAATACAAAATTATATGTATTTTTCTTTCCTTTTTTTTTTGTAGTGAGAAACTTGACGTTTAGAGTTTTCCGGTGTTCTAGTGCATTGTAAAATCATGGCGAATATTTGGATTTGACCAATAACGCAAGCCTAGGGTGCAAGAAAGAGGTGGTTGCTCACAAATTAAACATTCCAAACTAACTTACGAAACAGCATAGACAAACCTGGGGTGAAATCATTAAACGCACGTACGGCGGCAACTTTAGTGACCATATTATGAGGAGTACCTACTCTCAACCCTCGCTTTCCTTTTCTGTTATTTCACTTCTTTTTATAAGTCAATGGTCGCATAGCCTTTAATCTGATTTTTTTTTGCTGCGTGCTATAGAACGATATTACACCAGACTATCGCGCAAAGCTATATTATAAAACTATAAACGCACAGTGTTACATGTGATACGTTAAACGGTTCTTATAAAAGAGGTTCACGTAGAGGTGGGCAATGAGGTTGCAGTGCTAAAACATAAATAATATTAATAATAATAAAAACATATATGACATTGCACGTTTGCGAATAAGAAGTACCAACTCTCGAACCCTTACTTTCCTTTTCTGTTATTTCACCTTTTTTTATAAGTCAATGGCCGCATAGCCTTTAATCTGATTTTTTTTTCCTGTGGGCTATAGAACGAAATTACATTAGTCAATCGCGCAAAGCTATATCATAAAACTATAAACTCTGTCTTTGAGTCTTCGAAGATGAATGAATGGATGGATATATGAATGACAGAGCCGTATATTAGGAGAGTTTGGACAATAGGCGGAGCAAAGGCCGCCGCCAGCGCCGAATATTCCCCCCACGCTTAGAGCGTAAACTAAATTGTGACCAGCGTTTGTCGACAGTGAAGACAAAAGCACAGGCGCGTGAGCCTAGCTCAGCGCTAAAATGAATTTCCAAAGCACACGCGCTCGTGCCCATAGCTAGAACAGCGTCAGCGGCTGAAAGAAAAGCAGAAAGGGTGGGGTGCGCGAGGTCTTGAGACGCGGAGTCAAATTATACTTCGTTTCACTTTACCTGTAGAAGATTTTTGCATTTCTAGCTCGCGCGCTCGAGCAAAGCCTGAACGCATGCGAGTTTTGCCTTCGCTCGCACATAAGGTGAGCTATAGTCGTGGCACCAAATTTAGAGCACGCGACCACCGCTAGGGGCTGTTTCGCGGCCTGTTCGAGCTCTTTCAAACCAATGTATGGCTAATGAATTCAGCGCTTTAGGCGGCAGCGCCAGACGTCTAGCGTCACCTGGTGGATGCTTTCTAATTCGACGAGCTGCAGCCTTTTCGGCTCTTTTGTGGACTGATAAGAGACAAAACCAAGCACACAATAATAACGTTCCAATGGAGGTACTACTGACAATTAATGTTAAATCGGATTTTCAGTTTGTATTCAGAAAAAAAGAAGAAAATAAACAGTAGTAAATGTATGCTTATTTATTTTTTACAGGTTGTTAGAAATAGAAACCAATAAAAACCGCAAATTCAATCGACTGGTGAGCGTTTATTCTGAATGTTTTGTACCTAGACGCACTTCAAAGCTAATAATAATAATTTAAAAAAAAAAACGGCCATGAATGTGTAATATGGGCATGTTATAAGAGAAGCTCAAGGAACTAAACTAATGAGGATTTATTTTAGATGTTCGGCTCTCCAACAGTATCGCTCATTTGTGCCAATCTGATTCTCTTTTTTTTTTAATTTAGGGGCGTTCAGGCAGAATAAATAGTCGCAAATTTTGATCTCATATTATTAAAACGGTCACCAATTTTTGCGCTCAACTGGAAACCCTTTTCCATAAGTTTTTTTGTTTGTTTGTTTGTTGTTGTTGCTCTTTATTTTTGAGGATAATCATAAAAATACTGACGAAGGAAACCCCTCGTCACTAATTTTGTGATTATTGTCATTGATAGACAGTAGCAACAGTGTGAGTAATTTTTGGAAGACAGATAAAAACGGTTCACTTACCTCAGCGTCTAAAAGCTCGTCCAGCCGAGCTTGCGAAGATGCGCCTCCCTTGGCTCGCATGAGGACGAAGATACGGCGGAGTCCGTTGCATGATCTCAACAACTTCTCCAGAAGCACCTATCAATAAGTTCAAGTTAGCAACCGTCCAGACAGAGGAGGAGACAACTGACAGAACTCCCAACCCATACACTGAATCGAATATCTGCCGCATTTTGGTGTTCCGCCCTTGGCAATGTTTAATCTGTTAAAGCAGTTTGTGAAGGTGACTTGTTTGACATACAACATTCACACGCCCCACCACGACTACCTCCCATTACAAGTGTGTGCTCTGTAAAGCTTTCTTTCCCGCAATACAAACGTTCAAGAGGTGAAGTCAGCTTTAAGGAACCCGGAGAAATATCCGTGCTTTGGATTTGGTTATTTTGCCAAAGGTTCGGAGAGCTCAAGTTGGCCTTCACACTTATCTGTGGGAGTCTACGTCTAAGGCGTATATATCTATATATGGATGTGAAATTACAATCCACAGTAAAGCAGGAATATACTGGTCGGCGATATGACGGCTTTTGTGAGATCTTAGTTCAACACTGACTTTGCTAGCAAAAGTCGTAGAAAGAGGAAGGTAGTGCAATGTCGTTTTGAATAAAATGCTCACAAATGAAACCGAAAAGCTTTAAAGCGCAGCCGAGATGACATCTATAGTCTATACGGACCATTGAGGAGTACATTTAAGGAATTCGGGACTAAATAGTGTTTTCTCTGAATGCTGCATTCTGAATTTGAATCCCCATATATGAGGCTACTTACTTTTCCCATGAATCCAGTCGCTCCGGTAACAAAAATGTCTTTTTCCCTGTAAAAATCTGGGATGAATGGCTTATCCATTGATGCCATTTTGATCTCCATCCGCTCCATCCATTAATCTCCACGATGGGTTGACTGGTCTTTGGAGAGATGGCGCTCACAACCCCATTCTTTCCGATTTTTGTTTTGTTTTTACTTTTGACTTTTACAATAACTCATTGCGCTTTCTTTAGACAACCATAAAAAAAAGCTTGACAGTTATTTAAGAATAAAATCCGTTAAAAACCCAAATTTATTTTGAAACACAAAAACCACACTAGCGTTTGTAGAGTCCTCTAGTGAAGAAAACAACTGTAAGCTGGAGCCTAGGACCCATTCAAAAATTTGGCCGAGTTAATTTTACATTATTTACAAGACGGCAACTGGGATTTGGCCAGTCCCTGATAAAAGCTCACTTTTAAGCACGTAAGATTTGTAAAAAATCACTTGACAAAAGCAGAAACTTCGAAAACAATGCGAAACCATGACGGAACTGAAGGAACCGGCGAAAACTGAAACTAAATCGTTCGCGACATCCGCGTCCTAGCGTCGGTATGAGGAACTCCGCGCAATTTTAGCATCCTGCAAAATGTGATGGCTTTCGGTGAGACACGAACATACAAAGAAAACATGTATCCGTACGTGAAAAGTCTCCGGACACTCAAGAGGCATCCGATTCCAACAAAACCTTCTCTTTGCCCCCTTTTTAAAGCCCGTAAATGAAACGGGCGCTGCGGAATACAGACATTTCTGCGAGCGCTCAGGGCGCTCGGAGGCTCACGCCCCTCTTTCCCTCTCCTCCTCCCGACTCCTAAAAACACACACACGCACACACACACACAAAAAAAAGAGCTTGCGGTGAAGTGAGCGAGTGAGTACGCCGATGTCAAAATGAAGTCGCCGGAGATCGGAACCAGCGGGCGGCAGGCCTACGGACCCGACTGTGCCGAGGGCTTCCGCGCAAGCCGGAGCAAAGACCGGCTTCAGGCATGGATCTAACCAGGTCCGTCGGGAAGCCCACAACTCAAGTCCGCGGAACTCCCCACCGGTGTACGGGCCAGGCCGCTCCCAATGTAGCCCGTCCTCCAAACATGCCAGCGACTTAAGCCTAACGGCTTGTTCACCGCAACCCCAAGTCGCCCCGTCGGTTTGTGAATCGCCGGCGAGTCCGTATTTAGTTTCTACGTGACCCGGTGTTGGTGCTTGATCGTCGGGGCTTTGCCTCGACGCCGCGGAGACCTTCCAAGATGTGGAATATGATGTGCGACGTGATGCCAACCATCTCGGAGGACAGCATCGCTCAGCGCAGCGGCCAGTTCTCCGGGGATGAGGCGAATTTCGAGCAGCTGATGGTGAATATGTTGGACGAACGCGACAAATTGATGGAGACGCTTCGCGAGACGCAGGAGACGCTGACGACGAACCAACAGAAGCTGACCGATGTGGAGAAGGAACGCGACTCGCTCCAACGGCAGTTGCAGGCCAACTTGCCGCAGGTAGGTTTTCTCCGTGGTTCCCGCACGGTTTCCAATTCATACCAAAATCGTGTACACTGCCACACTTGTTCTCTCTGACACGCCGGAGTTACGTAGTTTTTTTTTTTTTGGTTGCGTGCCGATGTTATCTCAGCAGGTTACGGTGACCGCCAACGCGATACAGAATCGATGTCATTTTTGTTTGTTTGGCGTACCCTTGATATGGAGATAAAATACCAGCCGTGTTTCTGGCTTTGTCTTCTGTCGTTCAGGCTCGCATTTTTGCGCTTCTACTTGTCTGATCGGCCTTGTTTCCTACAGAAGTTATGGCGTTTCTATGCTGCGACCACTTGTGTGCACAGATATTGAACTTTACGCCCGGCATGCTGGCAGATCGGCTTCAGAACAGGCCCACAGGGAAGCTCGTAACTCAACACAGGCTACCATATAATGACACGTTTGCCGTAGGTGTGTGGTCCCGGAACAAACGGCCCCGGAACTAATGGTCCTAAGTCCAAGGTAGGAAAAAATGGTCCAGTAAGAAGACGGATCTGAAACTAAAATATGCCATGCAATTTACTTCATCCGTTATGCAATCAGTGATTTCCTGGTGGAATGAAGGATCTCGTCTATATTTTGAGGCCGGTTACTTCGAAGAAAGTGGTCGGGTATTGAACTTAATTCTATTCAAAATCGTCAGAATATTTTCACAATGAATACTGTCCAGCAGTTATCTCCTAACTGTTAATTTAGTGACCTTATACGATATTATAGGGGTTATTGCTATTTTTATATAAGGGGCTTAAGAATATGATATCAGTAGGCTCTTTTGAGCGAAAAATGAGTACTCCTAGTTCATATCACATGAGTGAATGACGTTTTAGTGAACAGCGACATTTGAGCGAATCGACGTTTTAGCAAATAACGGAATGCGTGTTAACACCCCCCCCCCCCCATGCTGAGCATAAGCCGCTTCACGGCTACAGTCTGCGGCAACTCATTCCAAAAATGTGAACCAACTTGGCCCACCCGTAAAAGCCGCTTCGCGGCGGCCGACTATTTGCTAAAGTGTCATTCGGTGAAACAAGGGCGTTTGCTGCAACATCATTCGATCAAGGGAGTGCCTCTCCCCCTAGTCCTACTGTTGAAGCCATAAAACTCAAATTACTCCCATCTCGTCATGACGCGTGGTGGTAGCACACATAATGAGCGGAGCTTGATGCCTTTATAGGTGCATTAGGTTTACATAGCGCAAAACATTTCTGAGATTCCCATAAAAATATAAAAAACGGTAGAGTTTGTGCAACCGGCAGCCTCAAAATTCGGCGAGTGTCATTGGATTTTATCTTATTTATTCGAAAACGCAGAAGTCACATTACGATAGTTATCTGGGACCATTTTTTCCTAGTTTCTACTTGAGACCATTAGTTCCGGGACCATTTGTTCCGGGACCATTTATTCCAGGACCATTTGTTCCGTTTCCCGTGTGTGTCCCCCTCTTTGCCGAAAGTCAATCAGTCGTTTCTGCCAACATGAAAGAAAAATTAAACCAAGATAAAAGCTGCGCTCTCAGAACGCCAGTTATTGTTCTGTAATATTTTTTGGCTGGTCGTACCTCGATGTTCATAGACGATGTGTTTGCCACCTGTTGGTGGACACTGTTGGTGAATCTGCTGGCGTCTGCATGAAAGTTGATTGCCACATGTGATTGTGATGGACTGTTGGCAAGTCTCTCTATCACTGAGAAAGCCTTAGAGTGACGTGCACCAATTTTTGTTTCTTCAGGAATTCGCTACACTTACCAAAGAGCTTAACCAAGCAAGAGAACAACTTCTGGAAAAAGAAGAGGAGATACAAGAATTGAAAGCGGAACGAAATAACACAAGGGTGGGTGTCCAGTTTGTCTTTTTTTTCATGCGGTGATAAGTCTGTCAAATACGGAACTTCTTTGCTATGCTCCTGGCCTATTTCTGCTGTTCATGGTAATGCAGTCCACCGGCTACCTTTTCTCAAAGCTTGCAACAGCACTTTTCTTAAAGTAGGATCTTGCATACCTCAAGTCGCATCTATAGCGGAAACGTGAAATCTTTTGAGGCGTAGCCACAGAATGAAGTCTCCAGAATTATAATGGGTACAGCGGACATCTCTTTGTGTTTTCATTGTGCTGGCATTTGCTGGAGCAATTGAAAGGCAATCAAGTCACGGGAACATACTTCAATTGCAATCTATGTAATTGGTCATGCGGAACCTCTTGTATGAAACATATAGTAGTGGCGCATCTTTACCCTCGTAGAATTAGTGTATAGAACCCTTGTTTCTGAGCGCTCTTGTTCCCGCAAGTGTTTACAGGCAACAGGAATATTATTCTAATCCATGTCCAACTTTCGTGCTACTCCCAAATAAGATACCCTATCAACAATGATTGCAGGCGGGATCGCACCATTCCGTCATGATGCGTATCACTGCACCGTCTTGACATTAGAGGATACTAACCACCTTCCACACTTTCAGATGTGACCTTTCACTCAAAGAAGACCTTTCTTACCCCCCCCCCCTCAACCACCCTCATAAAAGTTGTATTTTACTCACAACAGAAAAACTATGATGCAGATTGCCCCAACAAACTTTGCCGGCAAATTGCTCCAGTGTCATTGAGGCAAACTGTGTCATGCAGTGTGCATTTTACGAACGCATAGGAATGTTCCTTTTTTTTATGGGCACATTAAACGCCGACCTACAGAAGCGTGTTCTGCCAGGCAGAAAACTGGTTCCCAGCTTCTTTCTCTCCGTTTCCTCTTGCACGCTTTTCTGCAGGAGTGGGTCCCTGAGCTACTCCCTGCAGAAAGGAGGAAGGTCTCCTCTTTTTCGGATAGAAAAGAGGAATTGAGAAAGAGTTTCCTTCTTTCTGGCTGCTCGTCGGCCTTTAAAGGAATGCTGAATCGAAAATCGAATTTTAGAAAACAACGCAGAATCGATAGACGGGACGCTACAAATCCAAAACGTCACTCATAAAGTGGTATCCCCAACGGATCGTCGTATTTTTGTAAAAGAAGAGCACGCTCGCACAAGGCCGAAAAGACACGTGACCTCGCAATTCTCATTTCCTCCTCTTTTCGCTTTGACTCCGCGAGGGTGCGAAGAGAAAAGGGATCGATGCCATTTCTCCATTTTCTCAACTCTTCTGCGACAAGATGACGTCAACATTCTCCCTCATTTGCTCCTCAAGATATGGCTATATGAGTGATGTTTTGCGGTTTATGGTGCCCCGTTGAACACTTTTGTAAGCTTATTTTGTGAAATCTGAATTTCGGTTCAGCATCCCTTTCAGAGGGAACTTCTTTGAATAATCGTCGATCCAACACACGCTGATAAGCACTCGCAGCACCGAGATTGCAAGCCTATTGGTTAATTCTTCAAAGGGGGTTGTTCTGAAGGCCTTTATTGGGCCTGTAAAACTGGGGTGCAAGTGCAAAGTTCCTTCTGTGTCTAAGTATGCGGATTTTGTAATTCTCTTTATGCAGTTGCTCCTTGAACACTTGGAATGTCTAGTCTCTCGCCATGAACGTTCCTTACGGATGACTGTGGTCAAGCGGCAAGCTCAGTCCCCTGCCGGCGTCTCTTCAGAGGTCGAAGTTCTGAAGGCCCTCAAGTCCCTTTTTGAACACCACAAGGCATTGGATGAGAAGGTACATACTATTTCTAATGTACACACGATTGACGTGCATTTGACAGATAAATTTCTCTAATAGGATCACTTCACTTGTTTAGTCCATGCCTGTTGCATTTTGTCCCTTTTTTGTTATTGAACCAACCTTTTAACTCAAACATGTCCTGAAGTGTGACAGGGAAGTTTCTGTGCTCCATGAGCAGCTGAGCAGAGAAAGGTTTTCCACTATGTGACTGGTGTTTTTTATGCTGCTACATTTTTGTTCTTATGTGGAATTGCCAGGTTCTTTAGTTTTGTTGCTGTAAACAGAACCTTCCCCTGTAATAGTGTTTTCATTAAATAATAATTTGATTGTTTGCTGCATAAACAATTTTTGCTGCTTGCTGAGATTGATAACTTTACAAATCGTACTGTATGTAGCAAAGAGCATTCTTTGATATCTTTGTCTGAATGAACCACCATGTAAATTCTATTTTCTGACCAGTATAATTCTGGGTTTTCGCTTTTATCAGTTTGTCTGCAACAATTTTGGAAATATTTAAAAGTTTCCGAGCTTCGAAACCTTTATTGAAGCTCTTTCTATAAATGTTTAGAAAATAGAGGAGGGGCTTGATTGGAGGGGCAACTGTTATTCAGTGCCTATCGCTCCTTTTATTGTTGTCATATTGGCCTGCTCCTCGTTTAAAAGTCGTCTAATTTCGGCGCCAGCCTATTTTTTTATTTTTACCTCCGCACAGTTGAGAGTGTTTTTGAGGGGTCTCATACTTCTTTCATGATTCATTACATCCATTACTTTTATTTCCAGAACGTTTCGGATCACTTAAAGATGCCAATGACTTTGCCCAGGCTTCAATGCACTTCCGTTCTTTGCACACGTTTAAAATGTTTCGCTTCCCGCAGGTCAGAGAACGTCTGAGAGTGGCACTGGAACGCGTCGGCACTTTGGAAGATGAACTCAACAAGGCCAATGAAGAAGTAAGCCCTTTCTTTTCTTCAGCGTGCCGCACACATTTTACACTTTCTCATTATTTCACCTATGCGTCGTTTTATTCGAGAAGCAGGTTAACGGGTGCCGCGTGCTCCCCTTTCAGATCACGCAGTTCAAGACGAAAGGCACAATAATATTGGAAGAAAAGAAGGGCGGCGACGTGGCGATTGAGAACTCGTTGCACGGGAACAAGGTAAGGACTTATTTACGAATCTGGTGAAACGGGATGCCCTAAAACAGGCTACGAGAGGTGCAATAACGGCAAAAGGTTGCGGTGACAGTTGAGGCTGGTTCGCACGCTCGCGTTTGTGGTCAACTGCACTGGCGCCCTCTGTCGGTTTGATCTTCGTATAACCGGAAGGATTTGCGGTATCTTCAAGGTACAGTATTTGCATTATTTATAAGAGGGGTTTGCTGGTAACATTGTTAAAACAGATAACAGATAAAACGTGTTCCGGGGCTACTCGATAGATGGCACCAGTGTGCTCTTTCGTTGTAAGCGGTCAGGAGCGATTGCGACGCAGTCGATCAGACGCAAATGCGTGACCCAGCCTTTACGGCTCAAGCAGGCATTGTGCCACCGTTTTTTGTCATACTCCGACTGCATGACACGGTAGGTAGGTTCTCATTAGTTATAAAACTCTGGGAAGCCTGGAATTTCGTTTGAATTATCGGAAATTCGTTCGAATATGGTGCAAGGTGAAGTTACGATTTGTCATATGTTCATACGTAAAAAGGAGATATTCTATGATTTCCTCTACGCGGGCCTACTTAACTCTTTCCTGATTGCGCCCATAGGCCTTTGATGACCGGTGATAGATGGTTTCCAAGTGCCGTCAAGAAATTAAATTTAGTGCGAAGAATTATATTTCACAATCTCGTGGACTGCCGAAGAATGCTAGTTTCGGTTTTAAGGTAGGTTTAAGCTTTATCGCAAGGTGGTGGGCTGTCAGAAATGGTCCTGGGAAAGGTGGTTGCACTTATCAAATATGGCCAACTGCTTGCATCAGTCTTCGTAACAAAGATGGCATTATTTTCATAATTCAACTGTTTTGTGGAATATTTTTTGGATCTCAAGAGCTCTGGGGATGCTTCAAGTAATGTTATAGGTGTCGTTTAACAGATTGTTGTCGGTAAGCATCACTATAATTTCCAAGGCTGTCTTGAGCCAGTGTGCACGTTTTATGTTTCCAACAAGGTGCACAAAATTTCTATATACAGTCAAACCTCGATGTAACGAAGTCAATAAAATTCGGAATTTACTTTGTTACATTGAAATTTTGCTACATAGAAATTCGAGGCGAACGTTAAAGAAAGTTTCCACAAATGTTTCTCGGGTGCACAAAACTCACCTTGAACGCCTTCATTTCGGTTGAAAGTAGTTACGTAGTCACCTTTTTTTAGGCCACTCTTGGCATTATTATTGGCATCACACGACGTTCGCATAGCCAGACGGCCTGCATTGCGTCTTCGTCTTGCTGTGTGATCCCGAACCGCCTCAAGACATCAATTGCGTCTACCACTTCACGGTCACTAGGCACATCGCAGGTGTCTTGCTCATCAGGCTCGATGTCGTCCCCGTCTTGCAAGTTCCCACGAACATAGCTAGCTATCGCCTCGTCGGTCACCTCCTCCGTCGCAATGACAGCAAAGTCGGTGTATAGAAAGTCGTCGAGGTCGACGTTATCAGGGGCGGCTCCATCGCCTTCGAGGCTCCATCGCCCAGGACAATGAGAAACGCACGCTTTTAGTTAGGCCTCGAAACGAACTACTACGCAGCGCGAACGAAGCTGACAGACGAAACAACGACGGCTCTAGTGTCCTCTAGTCGCTGTTCTGTACTCCACACTTGCTAGGTTTGGCCCGTTTCACCCTTCGAGCTTTATCGGGGGCCCATTTCAGCACGTGTGCTTCCCAAAATCTCCTTTGGGACCCAAAAGTTTGTGAGAAATTGTCCATGAAACTTCGTTACGTCGAAATTTCGGCAAACGGGACTTCGTTACATAGAGGTCAAAAGTACATGGCGTGCATATACTTGCGGTTAGAAAAAGACTTGCGGTTAGAAAAAGTTATGTACTTCGTTACATCGGAGGTTTCGTTACATAGAAGTTTGTTACATCGAGGTTTGACTGTATGAGGGAACTGCAATCGAAGCAATGACAAAACCAAGGTAGGACACAAAGAAAGCATTCTGCTGGCGATGCAAGGTGTACTATCTGTGCTTCACCAATATAACCATTCCTTCATTGAAAAGCTGATGTGTTACAGTGGCTAACTCTCCAACGAACCACAAATAGACAACGTTAGTTAGAGTACACTAACTTTCCAAGGTAATGGCCTTGGGTGTGGGGCACATTTTCTATGTTCGGGATTTTTTCAATTTGTTGTTTAATTTGACATGGAGATAAAAGTTTCAGTATTTATACGCCTTCCGCATGTACATTACATTCTCAATAAATGAAATTTTAAAATATTTTTTTACATTATACTAATTTCTGCTTTTTTTTAAAAGAACAACTAATTGGCCACATTATGATGTGTCATTTTGCTCCTTGTTCGAATTATGTAGGAAAATAAAAGCGTTTGTATGATTCCTTTGAAAATTGTTACTCTTCCCGTTGTAAGGCAAGAGTTAATCGTAAACAGGTATGCTACATGCGAAACATTGGTGAAATGTGTGAGACGAGTTCACTCGTGCCTTGAAAATGTTTTTTTGTCGTGAACTGTTTATAAGGCAGCATGCGACACCTCAAAAGAAAGTTGTTCATCCTGCGAAAAAGTTGTCTGTTGTGGACTATTGGCCTTGAGCGCGTTTCTTGTCGAGCACCGGTGTACTGCGGAGAAGTAACACCCGTGGAAGCGAGCTCTATGGGTGTTGCTTCTCCTAAGTGCACCAGTGCTCGGTAAGGAGCGCGCTCAACGGGGCTGCGGGAACAAAAAGTGTGAATTTCACAAAAATGCTGTTAGAAATAAGCAGCTTATGAAAGCATTGCAAGCATAGCGGGACAACCAAAATGTTGAAATTTGTTTGAATTGACCAGAAGTATGAAATATCCAAGCTTGAATTGTTGCAAGCCTACTGTATAACTTGATAGCTCCTGTTAGCGCACTTACCGTATTGGTTGAAACTCCTCCCAATGTTAATAAGAGAAAGCATCACATCTAAAAGCATACTGACGCGAAGAAGCTTGAATGTGTTTCTACCGCACCCTCGTAGAAATTGGCACGAAACGTGACAAGGTTTGTCTTGACATTCACTCGCAGGTGTCGAATGGCCTGGCGGACGTGGCGGAGGAGGCCTGCAAGGTCGTGGAGCTGCAGGAAATGCTGGAGAAGCAAGCGGCAGAACTGTCGTTGGCGCGGACGAAGATCAATGAGCTTCTTCCCCGCGTCCGAGAGCTAGAGGAAGCCTTGGCTCTTGCCCAGAAAGAAGTGTCTCATATGAAGGAGGAGAATGCGCGGTTGGCCAGGGACCTCAAAGAGGTGAGCCTTAGTTCTGGCACGGTACTGTGGTGCCTCTGTTGCATCCTCAAACGACATTGTAAAAGCGTAGGGGTGGGCAAATGCCGGTTAGAATCGAATGGCGCAGCGTCATTCTCAGCTTCAACGCTGCAAAGAGAGCCCGTCTGTCATCGGTTTTCCCACCACCGCGAAGGCTACGAATGACGTGGTGCTATTTGATTCAAACCGCTCTTCGCTCGCCCCTACAAAAGTGTCGTGCTTTTGCCTGTCACAATCTTGGCAAGCAACAGCGGTGGAGATGGGCGCGGCAGATGCACGTGTCTCTGCGGGTCGCTGTGCAGCCAGACAGACAGTCGACGGAAACCGAAGCAGACTTGGGCGTCATGACGACAGAGACCCTCGCATCTGGCTCACCTTTTTTTGTGTGCAGTTGGGCTTCTGCGGCATAATAGTTTGCCTCTTCGAGATGTCTTTCGGTGCGTGGGCCTGATAAGAGAGCAAGAGCGCCGTTCAAAGACGTGATCGAGGCGTCGCAGTTTTGGCGTTCGACGGCTCGACATTCCCAAGTGTGAACTTCCGCGACGGCCTTTTGTTCGGAGGAGTGGTTGATGGTTTCCATGGATAGGATGAATATCACCTGTGCCTTTGGCGTTCGTTGTGCGCTTGTGGTGTGCTCAAGGTGTCCACCTTCCGTGGACGCCAATTTTGTTATCCGTGTCTCGCCCGCGTTTGCAAACTTTGTAGTTGCATTCGAAAATGTGTCTGCGAGCTTCGTTCTTGGCTGCTCCCACACCTGATCCACGATCCACTTTTTGTGTCTATGTTGTGGGCGTGAACGACACTTTTTAGCGTGCATACAGTTGTGCACACGAAAGAATGTCCCTCGTGCCAAACATTGTACAGCGTTGTACAAAATCGCTTACAGCATGTGCTGAGCCTGTGTGTATTATCGGAAGTACCGATGGCTGTGAAAGCACGGCAAAGGAATTTGCACAAGGGTGGGCTGCGCGATTAGTCCCAGAGATAAATCTAAATCTAACCACAAAGGCATTGCAGCATCAAACGGTTTGGCTCAAGCGACTGCGGCCTCAAGTCTGCAGAGCATTTCCCTAGTCCGGTGTGCAAACTTTCGAGATTGCATTCGTACCGGACTTGGGGTCCACTGTGTTAGCATCTGGTGTCCTCTAATCTTGATAAATATTTACCCACATTTTTTTTTGCAAGTTATGCTTTATTGAGCCTGGTAAACACTGCCTCGTTGGGAGTTGCTTCAAAAGGTTACTGCATTTGTTTTTGCAGAACAATGCCCAGAAAGAGGACCAGGAGGAGCGGATATCGACGCTGGAGAAGCGTTGTCTCAACGCGCAGAGAGAGAGTGTTTCTCTCCACGACCTGAACGAAAAGTTGGAGCAGGAACTTTCCAACAAGGAGGCGCAGTTGAAACTGGCGAGTACCCCCGTTCTCTCCGCACGCTTTGTCCCTACCGGTTTCCTCAACGGGTCCTCGTTTATTTCTGGGGTGTGTGGCATAGTTCACTAGAAAGCAGGTGAAAAAACTAGCCAGTTTGAGCTACTCTCGTTAAAACCCGAGACGAAGGAAAACACAAAAAAATTAAAGACATTTACAATTCTCTTTAATGCGAAATCAGAGCGCAGCTTTTGAGGAGGAGGAGGGGAGGGTAGGGGGGGGGGGGGGAGGGTATGCCTTTCCAGACCCTCCTGTCCTCCTCCCTTCTCATTTAGCGAGAAATTTAGCGAAAATTTTCCCGCTAAATTTAGTGAAAATTTCCTCGCTAAATTTGGCAGGTTAAGTTGCCCCGCTAAATTTAGCGGGGAAATTGACGTTGCATCACCTAAACACCAATTCAGTTACCCTGTTAAACTTAGCAGGGAAACTAACATCCCATAATGCAACACGCGCGGCTGGCGCCTAAGAGCTGCACCCTAAAAATAAGGACAGAAAAAACATCCCCGCGTGTGCAACAAGACCTAGAAGCAAAGGCTCGCACCTCCATCTTAACAATATTTATAGCAGTTTTTTTTGTAGTACCATCAAAGCAGTGTGTGGATGATACAGGGACTCTGCATTTCCACTTTCAAAGGCTGGACTCATAAACACTGCTTTGTCTTTATTTCTGATATGGTGAATGATTCTTTTTCAGAGTGAAGAAAAGATTAGAGCTCTACAAGAACGCCTGGAACTTGCGGAACAGAAGTTGGCGCAGTTCTCAAAGAAGGAGGCAGACGTTGACATTGCTTCAATCATTGCCCACGTGAGCTACTTTTCCCACTTGCTGCTGTCTAGCATCTATGTGAAATTGCTGATGCTGCATTTATTGTTTATTTCTCGAATTAAATATGACCATGCATAAGCTCTGGAGACATGGTCCACATTTTTTAGGTACCTACCGTTCATGAATATAGAATTATCTGCTTCCCCCGATAAGCCAGTTGCTCCTGCAGATGGTAACAATGTCCCATAGATGTCTTTTGGACATCCTGTTCGGGACCCTGCATTATCTTTGTGTAAAAGTGGAATCCACTGTCTAGCCACTATGTGGATTGTAGATGAATCCCACAGACATGTGGGTAACTTTTTTGGTTAAGATTAATTAAAAAAACTTGATTAGTTTTGTAGTAATGGCCACAGTACCCTGGATCAGTGGTTCTCAACCATAGGATGCGTTAAGTAGCGACTCAAAGTCATGACTCGAGTCCCTCCTTCCACTGGACGGGCCTCACACATTTTTGGTGCTCATAACTAGAGTCAAATTCCGGACTCTGTGCTCGTGGAGTCAGATAGTCCTATTTCCAGAAGGGGTGACGCAGTTCCGCCTGGTCCCGTCGAGAGCAGATGCCGATCGCGGGCGGCTCGCGCTTGTTTTGGTAGCCAATTCACCAATTGTCCGGCAAAGGTGTCCGATAAACCGACGGACTTCACGATAGATGTATCGTCGCAGAAGCTACGAAATATGATTCAGATGATTGTGCGGCCTTTTGGCAAAGTGGGAACATGGTGGTAGTCTTGTGTGATGCGTTAAATTAATTGTCTGCGTCCCTATGCCAATCTTTTTTGTTTTAGTTGCTACGCGTAGGCACATAGAGCTTTGTAAACACTGTTTTTTACTTTCTCTTGCTAGTGTCCACCAGATGTTGCTTGTGTCCTTTCAGTCTCATTTATGTAATGTGAGCTTATGGCAAACACAACCGTGAGAATGCAGCGGTTCTTGTTTGCATCATACGTTGCGTTCATTCTTTGTTGCTGAGGCAGTTTCACTAAATGATTTCATAGCTGCTTAGCTAAAGAAAGCAGCGCAGCTTCTGCATTTTGATATGGTGCGCTCTACGTGCCCATAACTTCACAGTCCGACTTTGTTTATGCCTTTTTTCCGAAATGACGGCTACAGTAAAATTCCGTAAGGATGCCCTCCCCCAAAAGATTGCCCATCCCGTTTTTCTGGCTAAATATCTGTAAAATTTCGAAACATCGCCCACCCCCTGATTCCCGTCGGACGTCACACGATGTCCGACGGGAATCGCATCAACCGCGCGATCTGCAGTACCGGTACGTCTGACAAGCGAGTTTATAGCAGGTTTCCGTGTTCTTGTTCTCGACCTCCGCGCTCAATATCTGCTCCCGTGACAGCGAGATGTTCTCGCTTGTGTACTGCATCGCGAAATGCGAATCTGTTGCGTCCACGATCTGCGGTATCCGCTTACGTGACATGCGAGTTTGTAGTGGATTCCTGCATTTTTGCCTGTGATCTGCGGGGGCGATATCAGTTCCCGTGACAGGCAAGTTTTTAGCGGGTCCCCGCGTGTTTATTGCACCGTGAAACTTGAATCTGCTGTGTCCGCAATCTGCGGTGTCTGTTTCTGTGAGATGCAAGTTCTCGGCGGGTTTCTGCGGGTCCTTCGCACCGTTAAACGTGAATCTGCTGCGTCCGCGACCTGCGGTATTTTTTCCTGTGACATAGTAGTTCGTAGCGAATTCCCGCATGTTTATCACATCGCAGTGATGGAAGTGCTGCGCCATTTGCGCCAAATTGCGCCATGAACGAAAGTCTGCTACATCTCGCGCCAAAGCGCCATTTTTGCTAAATATTGCGCCATACCTGCGCCAAAGCAACCTTAAACGAAGCACAAAAAAATATTATTGGTTGATTTTATTATTAAGAGGAGTTGAAGTAAATGAAAATGGTACAAATATGTTTTTCACTGCGTCTACCCTACCCGAAGTATAGTTTGTTTCATCTTAGGTAAGCGCACAGTCGAAGGCTCAAAGATACTCTTCGAAAGACTTGGAAATGCAAATCTAGGGGCATTCGCTGCTCTTGGTTGGTTTAGCTGATGAAAGAGCACGCACAGATGGATGACGAAGGCCATGATGCCGCACCTTTGATGCTGCTTGAATTGTCCGATTGATTGGTAGCGTCGCCTGTGTTTTGACTTAAGATGAAACGAAGTGTAGAGGTTGCTCGTCAACCGCGCTGGCCCCGTCGTCGTCTAAATTTCCAGACGATGTCTTCAATGTCAAAAGTTAAAGTCGCGAAAACAAATGGGATAGCGACTACTGTAACAAGACAGAACCAAGATCTTTTACTCCTAATGATAGCACTTGATTATCGTGTTTGCCACATGCCTCCATGCCGTGGCTACAGTGTACCGTGGCACTTCCGCCGCTCGCGTCAACCTTCACGGCCTCACACCAGCGTGCACGCGTCGAGCTTCGCCGCATTGCACCGGAGTGCAAGGACCAGCGGCTGTTGTGGGGGAGCGCATGGGTTTGCACCATTGGCTTGAAAATCATGCTCAGTACTATTACAGATCGACCTTCTTGGGTACTGACTGTAGGTAGACCTTTAATTAAAAAAAAAAAAAAACTGTTCTAAAAAAGGAGGAAAAAAAGAACAAAGAAACGCGGGTCTATGATGGAATAAATACTTGAGTCAAGGTAGTTCCCGTGTCAATCGAAAGGGCACGAAAACTTTGACTCGACTTTGGTTCAACCGCCGCTAAAGTGCAATGTAACCTTTAAAGCTGAAATATGCAGGTTTTCATAATATTTGCTGGCTGTGGTTTTTGCAGTTTATGAAATTAGAATCTTGGGTTTGATGCTCGTAAACATTGTGAAGGGAGAAAAGGGGGGGGCATTTTTATTGAGAGACGTTTTAGCGCATATGCTAATTTTTGCCGCAATTTCACAGGAATTGTATTTGCAGGCTAAATTAACCACCGATTGTAAAGGAGTGAGTTAAGCCTAGCCCAACTGAAGTGTTGCGCTAGGCTTTATTTTTTGACACTTTTTTTTAAATACTAATCTGAAATTGAACCTACTCTGACCTCAGCCTCATTTCTAAAGAAGGCTGTGTATTCTTTGCGTCCTATCGGCTCTTACTACAAAATTTAGTAACTAATATGCTTCAGCATCAAAAAGTAACTCTCAATCATTATCAGATATAAACTCATTTAGCGATGCAATCACATTTTTATGTTCAAATGACGGGCTAACAGATGCTGGCGCCTGCTCCAAAAACGTCGGTCGCTGCTCCACACCAATATTTTGCCTGCTACAAATCCTGCTACAAAAGGACTAATGCCGCTTCCATCACTGACATCGTGTAATGCGAATTTGCCGTGTCCGCAATCTGCGGTATCAGTTCCCGCGTCACGTGGTATGTAGCGGGTATCCAGGTGTTTATCATTAATTTTTGATGAAGTTTTGCTGTGGCATTCCCAAAGATAGACCACCCCATGTTTTTACCATTCATCTCTTCATTTTGGGTGGGCGTTCTCACGGAGTTTTACGGTAAGCAGAATAAAGCTCGCAACGTTACCTTTATTTGCAATAGACAGAGTTGATTGAATTCCGGCGTGCTTATCAGCAGTTGGATTCGCTCCAGTCCCAATTTTAAGCAATTAACAAAGAACAAACAAGAACACAAGCCTACGCTTGAGCAGCTGCAGCATCATATTAGCATCTTCTGTGTCCTGTTTTGTAGGCGTGCCGGCCATCTTGCAATGTTCCCCAGGAAAAGCGAAACGAAAGAAAATGACCAGAAATTCACATAGAGGGCGTGAACTGCATCTGGAGGTGCTTTAAAAGCCCGTTTAGTGGAGACTGGAGACTCCAACGGAGTGACTCGAGTCGAAGTCATGGTGTCTCCACTTGAAAGGGCAACTTGGGTCAAATTTGGATGTTGAAAAAACAATGCAGTCCAACGTCGTATCATCTGAGAAGCCTACACGCAAAAACATTATGACGCAATTCCGCCTAAAAGTTTATTAAACCGGCTAAGGAAGTGGGAGCAGCTCCACGGTCACGAAAATCCTCCCAATCTAGCGGGCGACGTGTGGAGCAGTCCAGTCGACGCCACTGGGTGGGCACAGCCAACACTGTACAGAACGTCAACAACAGGAAGAATTGTTTTGTTTGTCTCACTTTTTGAAGCGCGGAGTGCTAGGCTGAGAGAGAAAAAAGGGAAGGGTGGGGCGCCATTTGCCGCTTTTGTTGATGACATAGCCCACGTCTCCGTAGCATGTGATGTCGAGTAGTTGACGAGCAGGACCAATGTTGCCTGCCACAAGCAATGTTTCGGTTTTGCTTTGTCATTTTTGTTTATATGATGTTTGCAAGACTACTATTTCACTTTTCGGAAAACAAATGACATAGAACCGTTTATTAGTAGTTTTGACATGATAATCGCCCGTAATTCCAGAATTTTCGGAATTGACCGGAGTTGCGCTTTAACGCACCCATTGATGTTTGTGGACCCCTTGTGGACTTACAGCAATCATAGGGTACCCCATTAAAGGCAAGGGGAGAAGGTGGGATTAATTGGGTGATTATAAAGGCAGGGCCAATGAACAGATCTATTTTGTAGCATGAAGTGAACTCGCTAATGTAGAACTCAAAAGAAATATAAAAAGAAACTTTCAGCCTTTCCACTCTGGTGAAGAAGGAAGAGCAGCGGAGCTGTAGCTTCTGTTCTCGGCAGTGGCTTTCCAGGCGAGCGATCTGCTCTTCTTTCGCAAGGGAATCTGAAGCGCTCGACGCAGTGGAACTTTAAATGATAGCGGACTCGCGGCAATTGCAGAACCATTCGCACTGCTGCACACATCGCTGCTCGTTCTGTTCCCGCTCTTCTTCCTCCGAAGTAATGTTGCCGCCATCTATGAGCGACGGCAGCAACCAGTCGTCTGGTTGTCGAGGCTGGAAAGTTTGCCGCGATCTATGAGTGACGGCGGCAAGCAGACAACCGGCAAACACAACACCCTGGACAGCTACCGCCATCTATGAGTGACGACGGCAACCAGAGTGTTGTGTCGACCACGGGTGTCGCCATTTGTTTGGTACCGGACATGATCCTGGGGAAACTAGCCCTTAACAGCTTTGCTGTAAATGGAGACTGATGTTTTTTTTTGGTTTTTTGTGTGTGTGGTAGAAAAAGAAGGAAGCCTTGATTGACGAGCGATGGTCTGTGGGCCCTCATTTGAGAACCACTGCCCGGAAGTGAGGTCTGTTTTAAAAAGTGCAAGGACATGGTTGTGCGCTTCATTGAAAGCACATTGTGAGAGACAGTGCATAAGCACATTGTGTAAAATGGACTACTACTTGCATTGATGGAGTCTGTGTGTACCCAAGGAAAATAGTATAGTTGTGCTGCAATTAGAGGTCTATTAATTTTTTTTTTTTAAGGACAAGCACGGGTCGATGGAGGACACTGTCAGCCGGTTGGAGCAGCAACTCGAGGAGAAGGCTGGGGAGCTGATGAGGGTGCGTCTGTTTCTCCTACCGTAGAGTTACAAGGTTAATAATTGAGCACTGCGGTTTAACTTATCTGAAAGGTCTGGGGAGATACCCGTTCTAAGTGCAGCTGCTTGAGGCTATCCAATCACACGCGCTTGGGAACTCGGCATTGCCTCGACCAGTGTTTATGTTCCCCTAAGAACTCTGTTGTACTTGCATGTCGCATGTCAAGAATAATATGATAAAGAATGCCAAACTGTTTGTATCTCTGGTGTCCATAATGTTTCTACTAATTGTCGAAAAAAAAAATTCTATGGGCATTTATTTATTGATTTAATAAAACCCTAAAGGCCCTAAAATGGGGCATTTTAAAAGAGACGGGTTAATAAAAGTTGCAATAGATGAACAAAGTGACGCATGCATTAAAAAGGAAAAGGAAAGGGGGGTGGGTGGGTTATGTTATTAATTTGGTGATACTACCTACACATATTTATGCTACTAGTGTTACTACCGGTATCGCTACAGCTAATGGCGTACGGATTTAAGCACGATTTTTCAAGCGAAATACTGAAAACTGGGAACTCCACTTAAGGTGTAGTAAAGTAATTTTTGAGATTGTTTTCTTATGGTGAAACTCAAGCTATGCACCTCAAGTGTCCTAGAAAACGCAAAATTACGATTCTGTGTAACCTTGAAAAACATGGCGAAACGTTGCAACAAGCCCCTTTTTCGGAAATTTATCTCGGGGAAGGGGCACTTCGCAACGTTCGGTCACGTTTCGAAGAGAGAAAAAATGCTACACACGGTCGTAATTTTAGATTGTGTAAAACGCTTTGGTTACGGAGATAGAGCTATCGCTGTAAGAAAGGCAAACTTTTGTGTAAGGCCTGTTCACTCATACACAGAGCTAGCTCAGTGCTGTTAGTGGGCACTGGAAATGGCATTGACCTCGCTGAGGCAGTACTGACTTTGCGCTTATTAGTGACAGCCGTGACACAGCGCTGCATCACTGCTAAGTTACGGCAAGTCGGGCTTCATTGGTGCTATTCCTAGTGTTGATTCAGCACTGCAACTTATTTTTGAACCGGCCTTTGATCTGACAGCGAGCTTGTTTACTTAAAGCTGTCCGCTTCTTTGCGCGTCTGCCTACAGGCGCGGCAGCGCGAGAAGATGAATGACGACCACAACCAGAAGCTGTCTGCCACCGTGGACAAGCTGCTTGCAGAAAGTAACGACCGGTTGCAGCTGCACCTCAAGGAGCGCATGCACGCCCTGGACGAGAAGAACATGCTTTCCCAAGAACTGGAGCGCACTCGCAAGGTGCTCGAAGACACGCAGGGAGAGAAGGTGCGTCCTCGCCGGTTCCTACTTCTTGGATTGCTCGGAGGGGGTCTGTCTTTCCGATTACCGGCCGGTTGCACCGCCGCAACCCTTCTGAAGGAATTGCACCAGTAAGTATGGTAATCAGTCGACGGGGCCCTCGAAAACGGGAGTGTTTGGTTGGCAGTCGTCGAAGTCGAAGCGCAGCCGCGCTAAACATGATGGCAACACCAGCACCGCATCTCCGGAACAGAGTCTTCCAGTTGAGGGCGCGGCTCTCATGGGCTTCATTGTTGAAATGAATTCTTGATCGATCACTGTTCCGGTGGTGCGATCCACGGATTTCGGTGTGCCATTAAGGTGAAATTGAGCAGTACCACCTAGAAGACGAGGCCTGCGTCGCCACGAGCGCATCTTGCAGCGTCTTGCAACGAGCGAGACGCTATGCAGACGGCGACGCTGAGACGCACGCATCTGCCGTTTTGCGGCATACTCTCGTCGAGTTTCAGCGTTAATAATTTTAATCCTTGGCAGAAAAGTTTGTAGATAGACCTTCAAAGAGGGTCCAAGTGCCATTTGCTGAAACGGGCCATATCCCCAGTGATCCTACGAAAACTCTTTCTCACACCTTTCTCATTCTTCTTTCTTTTTCCGTTGCTCTTCTCTAGGAGAAGATCTTTGAAGAGCTCTCCAAAGTTAGGCAGGAGATGGACATGATTCGCCTTGACGTCCAGAGCTACAGGACGGAAACCCTCGCCAGGTGAGGGGCTGTCGGTTTGGGAGACGGGACTTGGCGTTTTGCGGCATTTGGTGGGCACAGGCCGAAGTCAAGTGCTGTGCACGATGGGAATGAAAAACTTCAAAGAATTTTTTGAGGCTTCTACCAATATGACATGCTGAAGAAACTTGGGCTATTAAGAAATCTGCTTAATCTGAACAGTAGAAAAAAGAAATTGGAAGGTAATTTTAACAAGAAAAGTGTCCTCGGTGTTGGAAATAACCCGAGAAAGATGCCAAATTCTTCAAAATTACAATTTATGTTCTTTGTGTATTGCCCCACACTTCGTTTTGTTTTACACAAAATTGTAGATTATGGCTGTCGTCAGTCGGTTACGAATTGTAAAAATATTAAGGGTAACCCCCAAATATGAATCTAAATTTGAACTATTTAGTACTACTACAGTGGAATCTTGTTCATTTGAGCCTGAGGGGTACCAGAATTTTGTTTGAATAATGCAAAGTTTGAATTACCGGGAGTTTCCATCCTAGAAACACGTAGGACGGGACCTGCGTGCTAGTTTGAATTAACAAGGTTCCACTGTAATTGAATGGGAATTGTAACTACAGTTGAGATTGTAATAATAGTTCTGATTACTTTCATTTGGGACACTTTTCTTCCATCAAAATTTGTGAGAAATGTTTTCTACAACAA
Organism: Ixodes persulcatus; assembly: GCA_013358835.2. Lineage (NCBI taxonomy): Eukaryota > Metazoa > Arthropoda > Arachnida > Ixodida > Ixodidae > Ixodes > Ixodes persulcatus. The sequence goes on from JABSTQ010000544.1 coordinate 25,711, forward strand.
TCCACAAGAACGCCGAGAACTTTACTAAAATGACTTGCCCGGCCAGTTGGGTGAACGTTACAAAACACTATATATCACAAAGGACTAAGACAACTGAAAATACCAGACAGGGCATGAGGTCTGTCTAATCCACTTGTTCAGGTTCCTCGGGTCCTTTTTGTTCCTTAATTTGAACAGTCTGAAAATGCACATGCAAGAAGCTTCAAGTACGTCCCCATCTCTTCTTTAGCTACAAAAGAAACATTGGGTTTATTTGACTTAACTGCACCAGCTTACACCGGTGAAGAAAAGTGTAGCACGGTGCAGAAAAGTGTGGTGAAATATACTTCCGCTATACGTTTTAAGATGGGCTGCCCTCAAGCCGAATACGGTGATGTGCACCGAGTGTAGCTGGGGAGGGAGGTGTAGTTAAGTCGAAGGAGCTTACTGTAGAGTCTTGTAAGGGCGCCCTCCTCCGAGAGATAGCCCATCTTGTTTTACTGGCTGAATATCTGGAACATAAAAATTTTGAAACTGCGCCCACCTTTCGATTTTCATCACGCATTGTCCGACGGAAATCGCATGAAGCATGCGATCTGCAGTACCGGTATGTGTGACTAGCGACCTCGCAGCAGGTTCTTGCATTTCTGTCTGCGATCTGCACGCACAATATCTGTTCCTGTGACGTGCCAGTTTGTAGAGAGTTCCTGCGCTTTTGTCCGTGATCTGTGTGTGCATTATCGGCAAAGATAGCCCACCTCATATTTTTTACCATTTACCTCTTCATTTTGGGTGGGTGCTACAAGACAGTGGTGCCATGGTGCGACTCCTAGCATAGCCGATTTGCGTGCACATTGTGGTCTGCAGCCGACGGACAGCAAGCATTGTGTCGGTCGTATCTAATCAATGTACGCTTACCTCATCGCGCTACACAAGCGTTCGGGGCCACAATGCGTGCTAACTTATTTTACATTAGAGGTGAAAATGATAGACACAGATTCCTTCCCCATGCGCCGGCAAAAAGAGTCACAATTTCCAGTAGTCCGAGCTTCATCGGCTAGTGAGAGAAGAGCAATCCGATAAAACGAGGGGCGAAAAATACTTCTCGTGTCAATTTTATCAATCACCGACACCACTGCATGTCATTCCGTAGTAGTTACAGAACGTTGTTGAATGCACGAGCGCCCTAGGCACAGGCACACGAAAAACAGGGCGCCGGGTTACCGTCGTCGTCGGTTACGTTGTGAGGACATGACTGAATCCGAGCTTCGAGCCAGCCCCACGGTTCGTATCGCACGAAAAAGCAAACGCGGGAACTCCGAACGCAGATATGCCTTCGAATATCGAGGTGCGAAACCTTTACTCCACCCATTAAGGTGCAAAACCTTTATGGACGTGGTTGCAGGGAACGCAGGCGTTGGGCGTCTGCTAACCTTGTTCCGTCGCTCGTCGGGTCCATCAACTCTGTCCGCAGGGTGACGTCGGCGCGCTCCCTCGCCCACCACTCTCCGCTGTCGCCCCAGAGGGGCCAGGTGGTGCTCTCACCGCCGGGGTCCCACTCGATGGCGATCCCGTCAAGCTCCTCCGAGACGGCATCCGTCGTGGCCTCGGTGTCGGTGGACGCCTTCCGGAGCCTCCCTGTGAGCAGCGGGGGCCTCGACCTGGGCTCGGGGGGCCCCCCGACGCCGGTGTCGCAACACCGGGTCCTCCCCAGAGTCAGGCGGAGGTCCCTCGAAGAAGACCCTGCCAAGGTGAGTCCTATCACTTTCCTGCTCTCCGTCGCATGATTGGGATCGGGGGACGGCAGAGCGGCTCTATGTGGCAACTACGGCCGCCTGTTTCCATCGAAAGTCGTTGTCGAACCTCTTTTTTACTTGAGTTCAATGTCCTGGGCCTATATCCGCGTCACCATATCACGTTGCAAACGTAAGTAATGCAGTCGGCCGAAGAGAATAAAAGGACACTTAAAATAGCTGACGTAAGTATTAAAGTCAAACAAATGAAACAGTGTGACTCTTAAAGTAGCTGACATAAGAATGTGGTCGAACAAATATGATAATTGGACTCTTAAAATAGATGATGTAGGTAGCACAGTCAAACGAATAGAACAGTCAGACCCTTAAAATAGCTGTCAAGGGCCACTACCTATGTCGTTGCAACAATGGCTTTCAAGACCAAGATGGGGATTATCATTGCTCCTTTTGTTGTCGTGCGTCAAGTGCTTTTGCCTTATGTCATTACCCTGGCTGGCTCTAGTATAGTTTTTTTTAGACCCTGGAGGGTTCAGAATGCCAGCTGAGGTTCCTTAACCAGATCCCTTAGTATAATGTTAGTAGCCACTCTGTCATTTTTCCAAGGTTCCTTTTTCTTTTATATAAAATGACCATTTGGGCATGCATACAGAAACAATTAGTTTACTAGCCACATGGAGTGAATGAAAGGACTGGAAAAATTCCCTATGTAACTCATTTGTTTATTTATTTGTATAAAATACAGTTAAAACTCGATTTAACTAACCCCTATCTAAGATCGGGGTTTTTTAAATCAAGTTTGTAAGATCGGCAATCTTACAAAATTCCTGATCTAACGAACAAATCGTGTTTCTCTCGAAGTTTCCCGTAAAGCTTAATGCTTATATGAACTCGAAATAACGAAGTACCTGAATTGACCCTCAAACCCGATTTGACAAAGTATTCCCGAAAAAATTATATGCAAAAGAAGGTTATTCCACATTTATTTTGCCCAGAATGGATTGAAGCTCGCTGTTCGCATGCCAGTGGTAGAATCGAGGTACCGGGGGTACCCTACAAAACGAAACTGCTTGGAACACGGATTCTCTGCATGGCTTTGAATCGACTACATACACTAGACAGTGCTAGCGGCAGCGGTTGCTTCATGTCGCGTGCGAGAGATGGCACTGATAGTCTCCATCTCTCTGCTTTTTTTGCTTTGTTAGGATCTTTGTTTTCTTTCGTTGCTTGTCTCTTCCCGTGACTGGTTCTTTCTGCATACAATATCTGTTCCACTACGTTCTGCATTGTTGAGAAATGGCACCCCCCCCAAGGAGAAAAGAAAAGTGCCGACCCTTGAAGAGAAAGCGGATATCATTCGTGCTTTCATGAGCAGAAGGAAGAAATGTGAAGTTGCTGCAGAGCATGGCTCTCCAGCCAGCACGTTTTCGACAATCTTGAAATCGAAGAACACCAGGGTGAGCCCTTCGTGGTGTGACCCCTTCGCGGACTTTTTCGTTCATTGTTAAAAATTTCAGTGCGTGGAACACGTAAAATCGATACCATGGTTCTCACGATGCCGCTGCGTTAAGACTTTGTATTTACTGAACGAAATGTCAGAAAAATAGACCGATTTCACCAAGCGTTTGGCGCATGCACAAGGCAGCCATAACTTTAGTTTACATGAGGCATTCGACAGTGCACGAGACTGTTCATGCCTTGCACGCGCAGAGCTCCAGCGAGATTGTCGCACGCGCAGAAAGACTAAAGTTCCCTCGATGCATTGCGGCAGCGGTGCCGTAGTCAAACTGGCTGGTGAGATCGGTCTATTACTTTCTCGATTTTATGAAGGTCTCGATTTAACAAAGTAATTCGCGGCTCTCTTCGACTTCTTTAGATAGAGTTTTGACTGTACCCTCAGGGCCAGGAGGCATTGGAGAAAAGAGTGGTTACAACAACAATATTTAAAAAATGACAAACTGGAGATATTGAATAAACAATGGTTAGAAAGGCTCCTAATTATACAATGTTAGCTGATGCGTTCTTGAAAATGTTGATGATCTTCGATGGTTGCTGTTGGTGCAGCAATGCAATTCCACTCTTCAGATGTGTGGAAAAAATGACTGAAGGAAAGCATTAGTTCTGGAGAATGGAATTTTGACCTGATGAGATTAATCTGATCAAGATAAAATGTATTGAGGAGGAAAAATAGGTGTCGCAAAAGTATGGGGGATGACACAGCTTGTGAAAAAGACAGACGAGAATTTTTGCAGCGAGATGCTAGGGATGGTAGGTACTTATGCTGGCTGTTTCTTATAATTAGAGAATATAAAACAAACAGAGGTATTTTGAACCATTTCTTGTGAATAAATTAAGTTTTCTTGGCAATGATCTTGAACTGATGCGGCATATTCAATTTCACGGCGAATAAGTGTTTTATAGAGTGTTAGTTTGAGAGAAGATGCGTGTGAAAAGTTACGTTGCAAATATCCTAACATTCTGTTAGCGTTGTTAGTTACATATGCAATGTGAATGTTCCAATTGAGATTAGTAGAAATGTAAGCACCGAGATACGTATAATGAAGTATGGCATTTAAGGGCTGGTTGTTAAGAATTAAACATTGTTAATGTTTAGTTCTATAAAGCAAGTTTTGCATCATACAGAGATAGCATCAAGGTCAGATTAAACAATTTTTAAGTCATCCTTACAAGTTGTTTCCCGAAAAGCTGTGCAGTCGTTGGCGAACATATGAATATGAGACGAGACGAAAGAAGGTAGGTCATTAATGTAGACAAGAAAAAGTAGAGGACCAAGCACCGAGCCTTGGAGTACACGGGAGTCAGTCTTGGGCAGTAGCTAGTTACTAGTAATGCGTTACTGGTAACTAGTTACTTTTTACAGCGAAGCTGTTTATGGCCAAGGTTCCGTGGGTTTTTCGTGTGCAGTGACTAAAAACTCTACGCTCGCACAGCCGCATGTGCCCGCCTTCTTCGTATAAAAGATTCAAAGTAAATAATCAAAATAAAGCGTTGACGAACGCACGTGCAAGATGCCATTTGTTTTAGGCTTTTGCTTTAGAACAGTTACTGCTACAGACGCCGGCGCCGCACGCACACGCCTTCCTCGTATAAAGGATTCAAAGTAAATAACCAAAATAAGGCTTTGACGAATGCACGTGCAAGATGCCCTTTGTTTTAGGCTTTTGCTTTAGAACAGTTACTGCTGCAGACGCCGGCACGTGCGGCACCATTCCCTGCATTCTTCTTGATGCTTGGGTAATTTAGAAATAGATCTATTCAGTAGATTAGTTATCAGTAGGCACCATTTTTAAGATCAGTAGACTCTCAGGTAGATAATAAAGGTTTCTCAAAGATTTGCCGCTGTGCGACCCGCGTTGGCCATGTCTAAGCTCGCACCGCCCTCTCTTTGTTGTCGTTCCAAGCGCTTGCATGTCTAGTTTCCTTTCCTTCCACTCTCCTAGGGTGATGGTCCCGTCGCGCGTGTCTAGTTTTTTCTGGCTCTTCGAGGGGGGTCTGTGTCATGTGCTAAACAGTTTTTCTGGTCATACACCTTCACAGAGTAGAATGGCTCATGATTTTTTTATTTCAGTAACTTGTAACTGTAACTCGTTACTGCTTAGTGTAAAGAACTTGTAACTTTAACACAGTCACTATTTTTCGAAAGTAACTGTAAAAAGTACTGTGCAAAAATATTGCAAACATGACCACCAAATCGTCTCGCAACTCGTGAGAGAGTCTCAAGTCCTGTTATGGGAAGGGCACAGCAAAAACTGCTGCAGAAAACGTCTGGAGCAGGACAGAAAAAGAATATATAGTATAAAAAAACTATAAAAAAAAAAAAAATTTGATTGACTCTGCTTGGCCAAGCTGGTCCCGCCAACTGGGAGGATAGGGACGTTTGTGTCCGCACCAGCCATGTGTGGTACATCGCCCACGACGCATTCAGATGTAACAATGTGCGGCATCTCTAAAGCGTTTTCCTTTCTTCGTCCGGTGGAGAGAGCAAGTGTTTTTCGCAGAGGACAGTTTTTGGTGATTGTCGCCCCAAACGCCCCGCAGGCTTACGGAACAACCGATTTTCCAAACCTCGTCTTCTTGCCACCAAGCATACGTTTCCTTCCCCACTAACTTGAATCGTCTAATTCCCACATGCACTCTTGCGGGTTTTGACTTCAGGCCCATTTTCTCTCCCTTCCTTGCCTCTCGTCACCCACTTCTTGTACCTTGGTGGGTCCCGTCACTTGAGAAAGCGTATTCGCTCGAGACGTCTGTGTCATTCTGCGTGTTTGTGTGTTTTCTTGAAATTGAAAGACTACCCTTAGCCGGGACCAGGGGCACTTGGCATCAGTTGACTTATAGATATTCATGTTGTGGGATTTCTGGTTGGTCTCTTCTTTTTCGGGTGGTGAGATGGAAGAGCACAAGGCATGTTCGATCTGGTTAAGAAGTGCCGGAGAAAAGGTTGCAACAGCCTTTGGAATCCTGCATGCAGTGGTCGCTTGTACCTCGATCAGTGCTTATTTTGACGGAGGAATGTTGCCGCAACATTGCTCTCCAAGTTTTCAAGGGAAGCTTCGTGTTTCGTGAAAGATTGTGCGCACTCAGTAGAAAACGATTAGACCGACGAGTGGATTGGAGTGGCACAAGAACAGATTTACGAAGCTGATTGTAAGGTATGACTTATATTATTATTGAATTCACATTTGCACAATTTTTATTGCTTCCGTCTGATTTCGCCTCATCAGAGAAATCGGAAATTAGAATTGACCAATTGTAAACTGGCACCATGATTGGATATACCGTATTTACTCGCAGAATGAACGCACTTTTTTTCCCGAAAAATCAATGCAAAGTTAGGGGGGGGCATTCATTACGCGAAGTAAAATTTTTGCGTCAGTATTTACTCCCATAATGAACGGTACTTTTATCCCGAAAAATCAACTTAACTTCTTATCTCTTTGCGCGTGGCGCCGCGCGACTCCAAAACCAAACTCCGATGCGCAAAAAAAAAAAAGAAAAATGCTTCTATGTTTTTTTTTCTTCTTGCTTCCGTGTTTGTTTGTTTTTTTGTTTTTTCCCGCCTTTCGCAAGTTGTTTTGTTTGCCCACGCTGCCCATGCATTCGCGACCTGGGTGTACCAGGATAGAAAAGTGCGTTCATTTCGAAGGCTTCTCGCTTCTCTTTCCAATGTGCGAGGAGGAGGAGGCAGGGGCAGGATGCCTTCATGATGTGCGCTTTGCTTAGGCAAGGGCCTCTCCGTTTTTTTTTTCTTTCTATCTCCTTGCAGGCGACGCGCAACCCCAAAACCAAACTGCGCTGTGCAAAAAAAAAAAAAAAAAGAAAGAAGAAAAAAAAGCTCCTCTATATTTTTTTCTTTTCTCCTGGTTCTGTGGATTTTTTTTTTTTTTTTTGCCGCCTTTCGCAAGTTGTTTTGTTTCGCTTTGCTTAGGCGAGCGCTTCTAGGTTTCTCTTTCTTATCTTCTTGCGCGCGGTGCGCGACCCAAAGTCCAGACTGCGCCAGTGCCCGGTTACTGCCACAGACCCAATGGAGTCGATTTCTGGGTAAGCTGGGCGCTCAGCAGCGCTTCCGTGGTCGGAGGCGCTCATTACTGCAACGAATCAGCGACTCATTGCTCTATGGATAGATTGCGAACCTAAATTAAGAAACAATAATCATGTTTATAAAATGGAGCGCTAACGTTTTAATTATGACATTTGACACTGTCGAGCCAGCTTCAGCGGCTTCTTAGCCGTTTGCGAAGGCGAAGCCGCTCAAAATCCAACATGGCGCAGTCCTTCAGCCCAGAGCCGTATATGTAGAGAGTTTGGTCAATGGGAGGCGCGGGCAGAGCCAGGGCGTGCGGCAGACTCGGAAAGAGGGCTTGGCATGCTCTCTTGACCAACCAGAAGCCGAAAAGAATCCCCTAGCGGTGGTAGCGAGAAACAGTTCTGATCAAAGGTCTATGTTCGTAAATGGTTTTAATAAGCGCGTAAGAGTGATGTGTAGTAACTTTTTGTGGTTGAAAATAGGGTACACGTGTTGTTTTCATCATGATCATGCAGAAAAATGTAAGAAACGAATGCGCCGCTCAACTCTGTTTTGCTCGGACAGAGTGTGACCGCTCAGACGGCAGATTCCCGGCCCTCGGCGCTTGGCGTACGGATTATGTCGATCGTTCCGCTAGTCGCACTCTTCCACCATCATTTTGGATGAGCGTGATTGAAACATCACGTGTATCATATTTTCAGTCATCAAGAGTTACTCCAATGCAGTTATCAGGTTTGTTTCTTGCGACCACCGCCAGGGTATTATTCCCGGCTTCTGGTTGGTCACATTCGAATTTCTGAAGACGCCCTGGAACACGCCCAGCCCGCTTTCGGCCAATGGCGCCTCCTCATTTGTCTCCTATACTTCCCAACGAATGGCCAAACTCTCTACATATACGGCTCTGCTTCAGCCGTGCCCTGCCGCTGCTCCCTACCGCGGTACCGCCGGTACTGCGGTAGGTTTGGGTTGGAAATTTACGGTTCGCGCGTGCCATGCCTCTTGTTATGGCAAAGAATTGTAAGTTCTGCTTCCCTACCTTGCGTCCAGCAGTTGACAGTCCGTTACTTGTCGTCGGCGTCTTCCAGGGAATCGAAACAGATGCAGCATTTTTCGCACTCGTTGACGCATTTATTCAGTCATTTGCACGACAAAGAAAAAAAATTTACACTGTCATTTTGAACAAGTGTTGCTATGCGGAGAAAAAATTAATAGTGCGAGCAGTATCTACGTTAGCAAGAGGTGCTACAGTGAAGGTAAAATGTGCGAGACTGTTAGCGCGAACACGACATAGCGCTTTTTCACGAGGTTTCGTAAACTCAAATGCAACTATGGCCCGAGAATATCTGTTTTCGCGATTGAAAAACACAATACAGTCATGTCTCGCTAACATGGTCGATCGTTTTGGTCACGCCACTATATAGGTCATATTTTCGGGGTCAGATGTGTCCCCATACAATTGTAACTTCTCACGTTAAATGAAGAAACCCGGAGTTGGGAACGAAATGGGTAAATACATGTTTTTATATTTTTTATTGTGGTCTCTGTAAAGATAAACGCAAAAAAGGGGAAAAAAAAAAGGAAAAATATAAGTGAGACAAAACAGACTAGTGAAGCTCTTCGGTTACAGAATTTACCCAGAGCTTCACCACTCTCAGATGAGACAATGGTGACTGACAATGGTTAAAATTTTCAGGGGTTTCCAGCCTGAATCATTTGCACTTTTTTCCCTAACAGTTGCAGATGACAAAAATGAAGAACATACCACCTTTATTGTTTCTTATTTCTGATCTTTGCATTCATTCATGATTATGGATGACTAACATTATGGAGAATTGTTTTGGGGACTGAGGATGTCCATATTAAAGAGAAAATATTGTGATAGCAAACAGAAATGTTTGTTTCTGTGGCATGAAAACACAATAATTATAATGATTAAAAAGTGCAACAAGACGACGGACACAGAAGAAGACACAGACACAGCGCTACTTACAACTGAACTTTATTTCCGCTGCAGCTCGGTATATATTACCGGCAACAACACAAACCAGTTTGGAAAGATATACAGATACACATTGTAAAAATCATCATAAAAATAATAAAAAGGCCAACAACTTGTCTGAGGTTTTTTTTCTTTTTTATGAAGATTTTTTTTATGTGTATCTGTTTATATTTCCAAACTTGTTTGTGTTGTTGCCGGTAATATATACCGAGCTGCAGTGGAAAGAAAGTTCAGTTGTAAGAAGCGCTGTGTCTTCTTCTGTGTCCGTCATCTTGTTGCGCATTTTAATCATTATGAATCGCCAACTTGCCCAACTTATGAATCGCCAACTTGCCCAACTTTCTACCCTCGTCAGCAATAAATATAATTTGTGATATGTGTTATATGGAAGCAAACCCAGTGTGAAGTAAATATGCAGCCCTGCCGGAGAATTGTATGCAAACTGCCCTATCGGTGTGGTATGTCTAAAAATATATTTAAATTGCTATTGGCTGTAGAATCTCAAATACCAACCGAACATACATTATGATAAAATATTAATTGTTCAACCTGTGTAATAAGACAATAACGCAAATTTTTGTGGGTCAGCTATTGTCCAGCAAATTCGAGTTCTCAAAGAGTGACTCTCTAAGTAGTTTGAATTCTAGCTGCCAAAGTTCCTGGTATCACTGGTTGGAAGCAACCGATCTCACCCCTCACTCGCTACTCCCCCCTCCACTCCCCCCCCCCCCAAAAAAAAAAAAAAAAAAAGCTGCCTAACGGTTGCTGGCCACCGGTAGGCTAACAACTTGTCTGAACAAAGTGGATGCTCAGAGGCTTGTGTTAGTCTATGATTTTGCTCCATAAATTTTATGCAAGGAGCAACCTGCTGATGCAGTGGACAACATTGTCTCTCAAGGGCTCGAGGGCTCAAGAAGCACAACCGAAAGATTTCATGCCCATTTGAAAGCTCGTGTCATTCTGACTGGTCCATGCAAATAAAAAGTTAACACAATGCATTGTTATTCGGGCAAACTTATTTGTTGCTCACTTACAGACCTGAACGAAAACTTTTAGAGACATATTCCTTAATACTATCTAGACCTTGCTGTCTGTAGACCGGTTAGGTATTTCTCATTTCTCTTGGCCTCTTGATGAACTTCCAATACCTGTCACTTGCGCCGTCAAGTTGAACCATGAGTTGAACCAGGTTCTCTTGGTGTGGCCACTGAGATCCTATGATGCCCATGGGGTGAACCGGCCACTTCATTGTTCTTTCTCATTTTTGCTGTCTGTGTGTTCTCTATCTTCTCAGAATCTGCACAGGACAATGTAAGAACGCATTAGTTTGTCTCGTCTCAACACATACACTTGCAGAAGAGAGACAAGGCTTCGAAACATTCCATAGGGCTGTTCCTACTATCCTTTTGTTGTTGTTATCATCCTCTTTGCCCCATCCATTCTTGTTTTACATTACAGTTGACCGTAGATTAGACTGCATAGATCACTATAGCAGAACCTAGCATGCTGAAGGCCGGTTCAGACACTTGCGTTTGAGTGCGTTTGACTGCGTTGCGGCGAGTGCAGAAAGCCAGTCACCGGTACATCTGTGCTTCGTATGAAGCGTGGAATCCAATTCAAGGATTCTTCTTGGCACGCGATATAAGCAGCAGGGATGTCCTGGTGTCTCGCTGCCGCAACGCAGTCAAACGCAACTGTGTGAACCGGGCTTGATGGTTACATATTCAGCTTGATCGGTTGGCTAGCAATCAAGTGCACTTCACAAAAAAATTACCATGGACACTACCTTTTGTTTATTGGGGTTCCCTGTCCCTGATGCTTGTTGGAGTGATTTTCATGTCTTGAGAATCTGCATGGATACACAAAAAACAACAAAACATAACGCAAATGTTGCTATTTTATGTGCAACAAACGAGAAAAAATGCCTAACGTGAGTTTCAATTGTTTTGAGGGGAGTGCGTCGGTAGGTGTAAAAACTTGTGAAAGAATTACACATAGAAGGACGGATAGCACATCTCGCGATCAAGCTCTGCTGTCTGCATTCTGCCCCTCTTTGCGTAAATCTTTCGAGATTTTAAAAGTGCCTTCCGAAGTTAAATTATTTTACTATTCAGCTTTCTAATAATTCCTGAAAGAAATAAAACGTGGCAAACTAGTCGCAGGGCTGTAAAAGAATCTACACGAAATACATTAATAAAAACGGGCAGATATTATAAGATATGAACTCGGAAATTTTATAAAACTGGGAGAAGAATATTTATATAATGACTACATCATACTCGACGGGGATCTACACTACTGTGCACGAAATCTACGAGAGGTAGAAGAGGTGATATTTCGCCAACAGTCTACAGATCATTAAATATTTGCAGGACGGTCTTCATCCACAAAACCGTGCTAAGAACGCTCGCCGAAATCTGTGCATCGCAATGAAATCACGGTGGCATTTTGTAAATTTCAAAAATGAAACGATATATTCAATTACCTAAAAGAGTACAAAACCCTCAAATGGTGCAATTTGTGGCTGAAAGATCAGCTTAGGAAAAGTTTCAATTGGGGTGAAAACTTTGAAACTCACCGACGTCAGTTGGGATCCAAACGAACGGGTGCTTCTTGTCCTCGACGCTACTTGGGCACCACTTTGCGGAACCGCACAAATCAGGTAGCTCAAAGACACGAAAAGCTTTCCACTCGCCCGAAAGTGCGAGGCTCGCGCAGTGCGATGATCGAGGCGCCGACGCTTGACGCACCGAAGGCAAGCGAAAGCGCGGAAGCACCGAGCAGACCCACGGACGCCTCCACAACGGTCCGCCGGTTTCAGAACACGCAGAGCGCAAGCGCGCATGCGCACAGGCAGCAGTTTCGTTTTAGAAACGCAAAAAACAGAAAAAGGCAAAATTTCGAGAGAGTGATATTGACACAAACTTTAAAAAAAATGTCATATTTTTAGAACTACGTAATTTGTATTTAGTGAAATAATATGCAGTCATAACTAGAGGTAAATGAAGTTTGATTCATTATTGTTTTGTTTAGTTTTTAGTAATGAGCGCCTCCGACCACGCGAGCGCTGCTCTACACCTCTATGGTGGCGCCATCCGTGTTCCGGCCGAGCAACTCGCTCTGTGTCCGGGGGTTGACTGCGCTGTGCAAGAAGAAAAAAAAAGCTCCTCTCTATGTTTTTTTTTCTTGCTTCCGTTGGATCTTTTTTTATTTTTTTAACGCCTTTTGCAAGGCGTTTTGTTCGCCGACTCTGCCCATGCATTCGCGACCTCGCTGCACCAGCATAGAAAAGTGCCTTCATTTCGCGCGCGAGGGGGGGAGGGGGTCAAAATTTTGACGCCCGAGTTGGGGGTGCGTTTAATACGCGAGTGAAAAAAAAAATCTAAATTTTGAGAGCCGACTTGGGGGGTGCGTTCATTAGGCGAGTGCGTTCATTGTTCGAGTAAATACGGTACACGAGATCTGGACGCGTGCTGCTGTGTTCATGTATACCTTATGGTGGTCGCGCTTATTTTAAAGTTCTTCATAGACCAGGTATCTGCTATGCTAAAATTTTGAAAAACTAAAGTCACCTGTAATTTTACCAGACTCTGAATTCTTTATCATGTAGTGGATTTACTCAAATACTGCCTTAAAGTATGATCTTGTTCAAGGAGCTATTCATGGCATAAATCTAAATAGGAAGAAGCAACCTAGTTAATATTGGTTATTAAGCAAATCTTAGTTTTTCAAAATAATTAGACCTACATCAATGAACAACAGAATGTCTTATAAGAAATCTATGCTAATTTAAAGGCATATTAAGGAAGGTTTCTGTTGAATGTTTTCTAATGTTTTTTTTTTATAAAGTAACGGCAAGTAACAGTGTTACTTTAGCGAAGTAACTGTAATGAGTTGCCCTTTCAATTTTGTAACTGTAACAGGGTTATTTTTTTTGCCTGAGTAACTGTAACACTCTTACATTTTAGCAGTAAAGTGCCCATGACTGACAGGAGTAAATGCAGCTGGGCTCAGAGCTTGGATTGTTAGCCAATAAAAACAAAACAACTGTGAATGATCAACCAAAAAATATTCAAGCCATGTTAAAAGGTTTGAAACGAGGTTAAGTTGATGCAGTTTGTGAAGTAATAATTTGTGACATACCTTATTGAATTCGGAAAGATGTAACAAAATGCAATCGGCTAATGAAGAGTGGTCGAGATTAACATCTTGTTTATGTATGAAGGATACCAATTGCGTTTCGCATGAATAGGTTTTCTTGGGCTTATCACTGTGCATGATCCTTTTTAATGCGAAAGCATTAACTGTTCCATAGAATGAGCCGATGTTATCAGCTTTGAAGCTGCACCACACAGCACCTTAAATCCTTTCTCCAAGTGAAGCCAGCTCCCAGCTATAAAACCACGCAAAAAGCCTAGCCAAACGGTACCTAGTTTCCCCGATCCCAAAGGAGCGGAGTGAAACAGATAGAAGATTTCGGCTTCGGTCCCATTGGCTGGTGTGCGTCGACGAGGCTCCCATTGGTCGCTACACGTCAGTTTCAACGACTGCGCCCCATGGCCCTGTGCGTCTGCGAGGCAGCGGCTCCACCGCTCCATGCCCAAAATCAGCGCGCCGAGGATAGCGCACACGCTCGACCGTCGACGCAAGTACGCCGCAGACTAAAGAAGGGAACGGAAGAGCGGCGTGCATGCTTTCGCACTCACAACTCTTAAGTGCTTAGGTATACCTGGAGCCTTTTTTTTTTTCTAAACAGCATTTTTATATTTTTTAGTTGTGCAAACTTGTACAAAGTAGTAGAATGCCCATCAAGAAAAGCTTGAAATCATGCCAAATGCTGGAAAAAAAATAATATAGAAAACAAGTTCAGGGAAATGATTAATCTTCCAAAGTTTGATTTCATTGTAAAGGGTACCAGCAACCCTCCGGCTTCACGTAGCAGTCTCTCTCTTTCTCCACCTAACAGTTTGGGCCTCTATGTGTTAGTGGCACATGTTTCTGGCTAAAGAAAGGCTACTAGTGTAATTTAGAACTGAGACAAGGAATAAAAGAAGCTCAGATGTAGATGAACTTTTTTTTACTTATGTTTGCATTATCTTTCTACAGTAGACCCTTATTGATTCAAACTTCAGTAAGCCATGAATTTCATTTGAATTATCAGAAATTCATGTAAATATGATGCAAGATAAAATATATGATTTGCCATATGAATGGCTACACATACAAACCAGAAATTTGATGATTTCCTCTACATGGGCCTACTGATCATAAGCAGGTATGCCACACATGAAACAATCGTGAAATGTATGACATAACTTTATTTATCCATCAAAAAAGGTTGTTTATCGTGGACTGTTATGACAGCACATGACAACTCAAAACAAAATTAACTTTGTTTTTCAGGCAAAGTTGTCTAATGTGGACTCTTAAGCATGGGACACGTGAGCGATGAAAACGGGCACCGCGCGGCAGTTTTTATAGAAACTTGCATGGGCGCTGTGACGTGGACCTATGCTATGCTGCCATGTCACAGCATCCGTGCAAGTTGCTATGGAAAGTTTCGTGTGGTGGCTGTTTTCGTAGCTCGACAGGGCCCTGATTGAGCCCTGTCGAGTGTGCACCCGCAAAAGCTCCGCGGGTGTTGCCTCCCTGCAGTGTGCTGGTGCTTGGAAAAAAGCGCACTTAACGGGGCCGCGAGAACATAAAAGTATGAATTACTTGATAACGTCATTCAAATTAAGTGGCTTATGAATACATTAAAAACATAGCGGGACAACCAAAATTTTTAAATATGTTTTGAAATAACCAAAAGTATAAAATATCCAAGTTTTTATGTATCGTGAGCCTACTGTATTTGCCTGAGCTGTAAGCATTATCATGAACAACTTGAACCAGGTCACCCCTCTGTCAACATTTAAAGGGACCATGAAATGAATTTCGGGCTGCTGAAATTAATGATTTCAGATTATATTTAAAATCTCATATTGTTTATTGGGCTAAAAAAAAAAGAAAGCTACCGTAAAATTCCGAGCAAGCACCCTCCCCGCACGCAAGTCAAAATTACCTGCAAAGTGGGGGGGGGGGCGCTATCCCGGAACGGCACCAAAATTCAAGATGGCGACGACAAAAAGTTTCCGCCAGAAAAAGAAAAAAAAAGCGCAGTGCACTCAGATTTAATATTTTATTTATCTCTGAGAACATAGACTTTATTAGGCCAAAGATTTGTCACTGCTATATTAATCCCTTTCAAAACCACCTAGATTCCTCAGAGTCGGCCGCAAGAACAAGTTCGCAGCATTCCGCGATGTTTCCCAACTGCATGCCGTTGGCTATTTTGACAGCCTCTCCAGAAAGAAGTCGGTTGCTAATGGCTCATTCTGCACTTCTTTCGCGCTCCAGGTATTGAAAGAGCGCGTCGCCCACGTATTCACTGAAACACCGGCACGCCGTTACTTAGCTTTCGTCGAACCTTAGCTTTCCCGTAGTTTGACTGTAGCAAATTGTCAAAATTCTTGTTCCATTCCCGTATCCGGTCGAGCTTGATGTGTCGAGACCGTCTGGTGTACGTCTTTCCCGTTTTCGCAATGCCATTGGACGACCTCGATTTCCTTTGCCACTGTGTAAATGCATAGCCGACCTGACACGCCCAAAACAAAGCGACAATGGCGCATAGTGACCGGGCTGATCGGGCTGCAAAGTAGGATTGGATTGGATTGGATTCTTGGACTGAACTTCGCAGGCCAGTGTTGCCTGGGCGCGGTCGGCGCAGGTGCGTGATGCGGGTGCGGAGCGGGGAGGGGGGGGCGCTTTCCCGGAACGGTGCGGAAATGTGAAATTAGCGGTAAAGTTGGGGGGGGGGGGGGCTCTTGCTCGGGTGGGGGCAGCTTGCTCGGAATTTTACAGTAGTACAAGATGGTAGAAAGCCAAAACTGCTTTTTAGTACAAAACTGAATATATTGTGGAATATTTTTTACCTGATTTCTTTTAAGGTTAACTGCCTTTTCACTGTAATGCATCTGCAGTGCCAAAGCACGTTAGCCGAACCAAGCTCACGCTTTGGACATGAGCAGTGCGTCACTCGGACATGTGTGCTCGTCAACAATCAATCCGTTGACGAATAGTTGGATTAGTGTTCGTAAACAATGAATGCCGTGACTGCACTTATATTCACTTGCGAATGACAAGTTCTGTGGTGTGCTTGAAAAGCAGGATGGAAGCTTGGAGACATCGCGTCTAGTGCCCATGCACGTCACGACAACGTAATTTCTTATTTTGCTTTTTAGTCGAAGAGTAGAGCTAAGGAGGAAGAAGTTGACAAGATGAAAGATGTTTACAAATCTCTGTAATGCGAAACTAAGCGCAGCTCTTGAGGAGGAGGGGAGGGTATGCCTCTTCTCTCCTCCTCCTCCCCCTTTTCCAACTCTCCCCTCTCCCTCTTCTCCTCCTTTCCTCCTCCTCTCCTCCTCTTCTGCCGCTGAATTTGTTTATGGGGGACGTAACACGAAGTCGTGACGTCATTTTAGTGGAGACATTTTCTCGCTAAATTTAGCGGGAAATTTTCCCACAAGACTTGCGGGGAAATTTTCCCACTAAATTTAGGTGGGAAACTTTCCCGCTAAATTTGGGGGGGAAACTGTGACGTCCCATAATGTAACACGCACAATTATGCCAACGCCAATGCCGCTCAACCCAGAAACGGGTTGAGTGCCTAAGAGCTGCGCGCTAAGATCATTTCATGGTCCCTTTAATAAGAGCTTGTTAAATTATTGTGCATATTCACGTCTCGTTTCACGTAACATCTGAAGCCTCCCTTAATCTCGCAAAGTCACAGCAAAAGAAATAACTCCCTGCTCAACCAATCTAATGGGAATTCACTCTTCGTCTTTCGTTGCCCTTGACTTTCACCGAACAAAAAAGAGGCATAGGATTACAGTTCTACAGTTCATTCGAACTTGAGTACCACTGTCGTTAGTTTTAACATTTAATTTTTCTTAATGAATACTCAGAGTACCAATTTTAACACCTGCGTAAATCTGAAACTAATGAATTTCTCGATCCCATCATCATTCCATTTCACAGATGCTGGTGGATCACGAGTGGGACAAGGTTGGCGGCGCTTCCTCCTCGTCCGTGAGCGGGATCGGCTTAGACGGCACGGGTGGCAGCGACACGGAATGCAGCCAGGAAGACAATGAGAGTCTGCTGGAAGCCATGGACATGCTCTCGCCAGCTGGCCACCATTCAGATGCTCAGGCACTGGCCCTCATGCTTCAGGAACAGCTAGATGCTATCAACAATGAGATTCGGTCAGTGCCGACTGCCACTCTTATTTATGATATTTATATAGGTATGTTACAACTTTTAACAGTGATGACCCTGAAGTAAAGACTACCATCTTCTAAACCAGGTTGTGGTTCTAAACCCCGGCCCACGGATGGATGTGGTTTTTCCATTGACGCCCGGCCCTAGGTCTGCTGCTAAAAACACAAAAATAAGCGCGCGTAAAAAATGTAGCATTGCGACTCGCGCTAGAAGTGCAAACAAAAATATCGGAGAGAATGAAAGAAAACTGCACCAAAGTGCGAGATCTCTTGCCATAACATTGTACATTGTCATCCCGAGCATTACTATTCGTAGTTCTCTGCTTCATGTCTGTGTAAATTCGATCCAATTCCTTAGTGTTCTCGTGAATGTCGAGCTTAACGTGTCATAACTTGCGTATTGTCATCAGCAGATATAACATTCTTCTGCCGTGAGTGAATATACCGGTGCTCCTATGTGCTTTGATTTATGCCTGGCGAGTTCTCCGAGTTACTATTCTTTTGTGATGTCGTAATTAGCAACATATTGTATGTAAAAGCAAAGTATATGTATTCATCCGCCTTACATTTTGTGAATTTGTGCTTTAGAATACATTTTTGTATTTAAATGCTATTTACTTTTTATTTAGTATTATCTCGTTTATATTGTCTTAAACATCTTCCAGCCCTCGTGTCTTCCACAGGTCCCATCCGGCCCCTTAACCAAAAAGTTTAAACACCCCTGTTCTAAAGCAAAAAAAAAAAAAAAAATTGTGTTCATGTGCAGATTAGTTTTGTCACAGTGCACCTCTGTTGCATGGCAAAGCCAGCATTCTACCTGCCAGTTTTGCCATGCTTGGTTGTGTTTGGGATGCTGGCTTTCCAGCGACGCTTATTGTGTGATGTAGTGAAGCAACGATCTTGGCTCACTTTGCTGCATGACACAGATGACAAAAGTGGGCTCTCTGGCAATGCAGTCGTGTAGTGCGGTGAATCAACCACATTAGTTTGCTTTGCTGCACGACACAGATGACAAAAGTGGGCTCTGGCAACGCAGTCGTGTAATGCGGTGAATCAACCACATTAGTTTGCTTGGCTGCATGACACAGATGACAGAAGTGGGCTCTTTGGCAACGCAGTCACGTAGTGAGGTGAATCAACCACATTAGTTTGCTTTGCTGCACGACACAGATGACAAAAATGGGCTCTTTGGCAACGCAGTCACGTAGTGCGGTGAATCAACCACATTAGTTTGCTTTGCTGCGTGACACAGATGATAAAAGTTGGCTCTTGGGCAAAGCAGTCATGTAGTGCAGTGAATCAACAAGATTAGTTTGCTTTGCTGCACGACACAGATGGCACAAGGGGGTTTTTTGACGACAGACCTGTGTAATGCGGTGAAGCAACTACAAGGGTTTGCTTTGCACAAAAAAGTAAACCCATGGAGTTACGTTAATGAAAGAGGGACATGGAAGTGTCATCTGTACATCTTCCATGTCCCTCTTTCATCGTCATAATTTAGACACCAACACGCTCAACCATCCACACAATGAAGTTGCTTCACCCACATTACAAGAGTGTCATCAGAAAGCCCACTTGTTTCAGCTGTGTCATGCTTCAAAGCAAACCATTGTGGTTGCTTTACCACATTACGTCTGTGCCCTGTCAGAGACCTTCCCCCTTGGGCCATCTGTGTCATGCAGAAAAGCAAACCTATATCGTTGTTACACCATGTTAGAAGAGTACATTGTCAGGGAGCCCACTCGCGCCATCTGTGTTACGCAAATGAAAGTGGATTTTTTGACAGCACACGTGTGTAATGCGGTAAAGCAACCAGCTTGGTTTGTTTTGCTGCATGACACAAATGACGCAAGTGAACATTCTAATAATGCACTCGTGTGATGCATGAAAGAAACCATGTAGGTTTGCTCTGCCGCATGACACAGATGACGCGAGCAGGCTAACAATGCATTTGTGAATGCGGCAAAGCAACCGTGTGGGTTTGCTTCACTGCATGATGCAGGCGAGGCAAGTGGGCTCTCTAACAACACACTCGCATAATGCGGTAAAGCAACATCTCGCTGCATGACAATGATACG
This sequence comes from Ixodes persulcatus, assembly GCA_013358835.2. Classification (NCBI taxonomy): domain Eukaryota; kingdom Metazoa; phylum Arthropoda; class Arachnida; order Ixodida; family Ixodidae; genus Ixodes; species Ixodes persulcatus. The sequence goes on from JABSTQ010000544.1 coordinate 45,387, forward strand.
AGGGGGCTTTCTGACGACGCACCCATGTAACGTGGTGAAGCAACCATATTGACTTTCACCGGGGCAGATGTGGCAGTCTGCCGAGCGACTTCAACGCTTCTCGCCGGTCGAGAACTTCCAGAAAGCCGAATAATTCAGAGCAAATAAAAATGGAAAGCACTCTGCATGGATCTAAGTTCTATGTTTCTTGCTCCGGGGTCGCCAGGTTGATCCAGGAAGAGAAGCAGAGCACAGAACAGCGGGCGGAAGAACTGGAATCCCGCGTCGGCAGCAGCTTGGAGCCCCTCGGTGCTCTGCTGTCGAGGGGTCGCTCTTTCGAGCGGGGTGGTCCCTCCCCACCCCTGAGTGGGCGCTCCACTCCCCCTTCCGGCGGACCCCACCACAGCCCGCAGAGGGAGTACCTTCCCAAGTACCACACGGTCTGTAGCACCTGTTGTTACTGGGGGATGGAACGTCACTTTTCGCATGTTTTGGGAGTCGCACCTTGTATGTATGATATCGGTCTGTGGAATGAAAGCGTTGAGAAATGTATACAGTCACGGTTAGCGGAAACGTGACGTCACCGTTCCTTTGTCTTTTGCATACGTTAGTCAGTTGCAAACATCGAAGTTGTCCGGCTTGATTGTTGCTTCGCACGCAAGCACATTCCTCTACGCCAAGTAAAGTCTCGTTTCCCCCCAAACGGTTGTCCATGATGTGAGTTGTCGTAAGGATGAGACGGAAATGCATGTGTTCACCTTTTTCGTCCCCGAAAATTTGGTCTATATGGCGAAGTAATCCATAATAACGTGGTCTGTCTTAATGGGAAGTGACTGTAGTACACTGAATCTAAGCCTTATGGTTGGGAAGGAACAAGGGGAACATATGTCATGAGGAGCAGATATGAAGGAAACGGCAGATTTTGAGCGAGGCTTATCACATTTAAATGCTGGTTCACTAATAACAACCTCCTCAAATAGCAAGCACATTTTGCAAAATCTTGCAGTTATATGTAAGCTGCAGTGTATGCATAGCAAAGTAACTTAGTTACATGGCCTAATACATCAACAATACAGTCAAACCTCGATGTAACGAAGTTGGTAAAATTTGGAATTTACTTCGTTACATTGAAATTTTGCTACATAGAAATTCGAGGCTAACGTTAAAAAAAGTTTCCACAAATAGTTCTCGGGTGAAAAAAAACTCACCGAGGATGCCTCTATTTCGGTTGAAAGTAGTCCATCACCTTTTTCTGAGCCACTCTTGGCATTATTATTGGCATCACATGACATTCGCATAGTCATCGCGTCCACCACTTAACGGTTACTGGGCACATCGCAGGTGTCTTGCTCATCAGGCTCGATGTCGTCCCCGTCTTGCAAGTTCCCACGAACATCGCTAGCTATCACCTCGTCGGTCACCTCCTCCGTTGCAATGACAGCAGAGTCGGCGTATAGAAAGTCGTCGTAATCGACGTTGTCACGGGCGGCTCCATCGCCTTCGAGGCTCCATCACCCAGGACAACGAGAAACGCACGCTTTTAGTTAGGCCTCGAAACGAACTACTCAGCGCGAACGAAGCTGACTGACGAAACGGCGGCGGCTCTAGTGTCCTCTGGTAGCTGTTCTGTACACCGCACTCGCCAGATTTGGCCCGTTTCACCCTTTGCACTTTATCGGAGGCCCATTTCAACGCATGCGCTTCCCAAAGTCTCCTTTTGGGACCCAAAAGTTTGTGACAAATTGTCCATGAAATCTCGTTATATCGAAATTTCGGCAAACGGCACTTCGTTACATAGAGGTCAAAAATACATGGCGTGCATACACTTGCGGTTAGAAAAAGTTATGTACTTCGTTACATCGGGGGTTTCGTTACATAGAAGTTTGTTACATCGAGGTTTGACTGTACAACAATACGGTAACAGGAGTTGCCCCATATAAGACTTTTATTAAAAATACTTACACTATTAATCTGGTTCCTCTTTGGGAGATTGCAGGTATACTTAGTCTGTGAGAAAAAATGAAACACAATTTTTAGGCTTTTATAAATAAACTGTGCATTGCAGAGGTGGGGATAAGATGGGAAAGTTGGGAATGTGACATTACCTGGATTAAAATGTGAAAGTGAAAGACGTAATTTCTCTACGAGCTGACGTCCACCTAAGCTTAATTTCACCAAAACATGAAGTGACATGGTGGGTGCCTGTGACATAGACCGACGTACAACCTCAGTTTTCTCCAGGGAAGATAATCCACTTATGGCCTTCCTCCCCTAAACTGTGAGGGGAGCAGTGTTGGGGCAAGTTGAAAGGTGGATAAAATATGGGAAAGGTGGGACGGAGGAAAAGCGGAAAGTGCGAAGTGTATGTTTGCCAGTAAGAAAGACAATATTGTTTTCTTTCTTTCCGATAAGCTTTTTTTTTTTTTCTCCGAATAGAATGCCACGGGCACCCACAATGTCATTTCCCATTTTGGCGAAATTAGGCTTGGGTGGACGTCGGCTCGTTGAGAAATTTCGCCTTTCTCTTGAATCTCTCGATCCAGGTGACGCCATGTTCTCAAACATTTGCATCTTATTCGTCGCTGCTAGCTTTGTAGTATTCTGACGGAGTTTCAGCTTTCTGCAATACACGATTAATTCACAGGCCAGAAAACCAGGTTTCATTTTCTCTTGCAAATCCAGACGTGCCCCGGATATGCAGTCCGGAAATAGCTTGTCGTTGCAGTGACCTTGGTTTCGTGCCTCAGGTGCCTGCATCCCTGGAAGTTCGGGACGACCGTCTTCTTCGAAGAGAGACAAGCCCTCCGACACCTCGGGCACTTCGCATCGATCGTGTCGCCCAGGCTCTGGCCCAAAGTTCCGAGGAACTTCGGAGGTACGTCCGCCTCGTCCTTTTTGTGTTTTAGCCGCTCTCCCTCAACAAATCGCATGGGAAATAATCAGTAGAATGTACAAGCTGAGGTCCAGGCTTTAATGCATACCCCTGGTTGTAAAAAAAATTACTAAAACCCCCCTTTTTTTTTTTTTTGGACCTTTTGAGAATATTTTGAAAGCATCAGTATGATTTATTTGATTGACTGGCTTTCACCTTAGTGGTACCTCCTTTTCGTCTTGTTTCTATAAACGCTTTTTGAAATTTCGAAACGATGCATAGATTATGTGCGACCGCCATTGGTTGGTCATGCACTGTGAGCACGCTATGGGCAAAGGGGCGCTTGGTCGGCATTCGGAGTGCACTAGAATCGAAACGCATTCCACACGAGTGCTGCATCAGTGTTTTGGTGCAAACTGAATCAATCGCGGGCTACACACCGGGAGCGATGAGACCAACTAATGGCAGCTGCGCAAAATCTGTGTGTCATTTTACAATTTCGGAAAAGGCCTTTTGCTTACTTTGCAGTTTCGCTTGCCACCCTGCTACTTGACAAATTCCAGTACTGTTTCCCCCTCTGAATGCTTGCAGCAATAAGACTGCATTTAGTAGCGGCATCGTAAAGTGCACCGGAATCCTGCACCTGGCTGGCTAACTTTAGCATGTTCGAATCTGAGCGACAGTCCTAGCTTTATTGCACTGAGAGTCCATAGCGTAAGTCAGGGGTTCTCAAACTGGGTTCCGGGGAACACAGGGGTTCCATGAGCTGGTCTCATGGGTTCCGCGAAACTCCCAAATTGCAACCCCCCCCCCCATGCCGCAGGCTGCGCGGCAGGACCATGCAAAGCGCCTTCATCTCACTTTGTACTGACATCGCGATTGATATGGTGGGGATATATGGGAAGCAGCACAAGGGAAATTGCCTACAATTGTGCATCTGTTGCTTCTCGGTCGGCAAATATGGAGTTGGGGGGGGGGGGGGGGAGGGGGAGGGAGTGTTCCACGGCAGTTTTGGAGGCTTCCTGGGGTTCCGTGAGACCAAAAAGTTTGAGAACCCCTGGCGTAAGTGAACGAATGAGAGGAAAGCCATCACAAAGATTTTGAAACATGCCTCGTGGTGTTATAAATCCACAATTGAGCTCTTATGCTTGCATATCTTCAGCAGGAGTTCACGTGCAGCGTAGCATTAACTCATTGCTGTCTACACAGCGCTGATTTCGTGCTATATCAGTGATCCACTGCATGCGAACCCCTTCTTTTCCCGCTTACGCACTACAGTGCTACCTCAGCGCTGAGGCAGCGACGATGCTAGCGCCATCTCGGTGCTGACTTTGTGCTGTAAGAATGCTGCGCTTTAAGGCAGCTTTTTTTTCCATGATGGGAAAGCACGAGGTCACAAACCGAAATCTTTAGGATTCATATAGAATCTCGCACCTTTAGAAACATGCTTTGGTGCATGGTGAGCATTTCCGCAAAAGCCAGCCGGCGTAGATTGCCTGCCGTCAAGTACCTTACCATCAAAATATTGAGGTGGGCTAGTTGGATATGCATTATCGAAATAAATAGCGCGAAGGTCAAGTACAAACTGACAGAACAAGCGCTGACTCACAACTGTCGTTTTAATATTCATACAGAAGACGAGAAAGAGGTAACTTTCCTACTTGAGGTGGTTTCATTAGGCTACTGTGGACAACTTCTTCATCCTTTTCTCTGCTAATCCTCAGTTTTTTATCGTAACGCCCTCTTCCTTTTTGTTAATTCTGAGTTCTTTTAACGTAACTTCCTCTTCCCATCATGACTATTTTATTTTGGGAATTTTTCATACCGAAAGGAAGACAAGAGAGAAACGCTACCTCTTTCTCGTCTTCTGTATGAATATTAAAACGACAGTTGTGAGTCAGCACTTGTTCTGTCAGTTTGTACTTGACCTTCGCGCTATTTATTTCGATAATACCTTACCATCCAGTGCCGAATCTGCTCTTGTACATCTTGTGGGGTAATTGGTGGCAGCGGTAGAAGTTTGGACGAAAATCTGAGCGAGCAAAACTTTATTTACTTATTTACTCGTGTTTCTTTAAAAACCCTTTGGAGGGCATTGCATGACGGGGGCTGCGTGGTCCTGCTCTATGAATATGACACAACACTATTCGAGTGAGTGCAAGTGCACATGGTAAATTTCTACGCGATGACGCTTAACGTAGAAGTTCGGACCGCGTTCTGATCAAGTGAAACTCGACCCAAAGCCCTATGGCCTCGCGGGCTTTACGATCGCCCGTGACGGGTGCTTGCTTCATTATCAGCTTTTGTCTGTGCAGGTCCTTTGGACCGTCTCTGTCGCAGCATGCTTCTTTGGGCGGCAGCCCTGCTTGCCTCTCCGGCATTCCGCCAGATGCCTTGCTCAGGTGAGCAAGGGGTGCACACGCTTTGTTTTTTTTTCCTCTTTGTTTGTTTTTCAACCGTGTTCCCACAACGCCTTCGGCGCTTTGAGCTGTGCCAGGAGAAGTTGATATGGGGATGTTCTGCTTCTAAGCCTGTGCAGTCCCCTCAAAACGTTTGCCTGCTTTTGCACATTTTTTAAATTCTTTTAGTAATACTGATTGTTTGACGACTGGCCTTTGGGCCTAGAGGTCGGGTGCTTCGAAGAAAGGTTGTGCACACCTGCACCTCTTTTTACGTGTTCCTCTCTCTTTCTCTGGCTGTGTCCTCTATTCCGCTCCTTCGTTTTTTTATTCTGCAGTTAAATTTATCTTTTTTGCAATCTTCGGGTGAATTTTATGACATCTAGTTCGATCGAGCGAAGTGAAATTCGTGGTGAAGGCACATCTTACAGGAGGGAACAACGTAATGAGAATGACAGAACCAGCTTGCAGTTTTTAGGAACTGAATAACAAAACCTTGTTCTTCTGTAAAAGCACCGGTCAGAACAGCATTGGCGGATTTCTTGACAATGCAATGGCACTGTCTTTTTTACCAGCCTTTTGCCAATTTTTATATTTGTGAATCAATTACAGGCCCTTGTTTTATGCCTGGCTTGATCTAGTAATAGTAAACAGAACAGCGCACAAAAAGGCAAGGACAGAAAGGGAACATGCACAACATGCTTCTAGGAAGGTCGTCCTAGAGGCCATCCTTGAGGTCATCCTAGACGTCATTCTTCAGGTCGTCCTAGACGTCGTCCCTGAGGTCGTCTAGGCGTCGTCCTTGAGGTTGTCCTACATGTCGTCCCTGAGGTCGTCCCTGAGGTCGTCCTAGGCGTCGTCCTCTAGGTGTCGTCCTCGAGGTTGTCCGAGACTTCGTCCTTGAGGTCGTCCTAGAAGTCATCCTCAAGGTCGTTCTTGAGGTCGTCGGAGAGGTTGTCCTCTAGGCGTCGTCCTCGAGGTCATCTTAGAAGTTGTCCTTGAGGTCATCCTAGATGTCCTCGAGGTCATTCTAGAAGTCGTCCTCGAGGTCATCCTAGAAATTATCTTTGAGGTCGTCCAAAAGGTTGTTCTATGTGTCGTCCTAGAGGTCGTCCTAGAAGTCTTCCTAGAGGCCATCCTTGAGGTCGTCCTAGACGTCGTCCTCTAGGCGGCAGTGTTGAGGTCGTCCTAGAAGTCGTCCTTGAGGTCTTCCTAGATGTCGTCCTCTAGGCATCGTCTAGACATTGTAAAAATAACAGCTTCGCTGGTCCTCCATCTTCACATGAAGTGGAAGGGCTCTACAATTTTTTAGTTTCTGCTCCAGAGTGGTCAGGTGTTTGTGTGTTGGTGCTTCTGCTTCGTGCCTTGCCTTGCTTGTGGGCTGTTGAGGAGCTCACGCTGAAGAAAAGGAGCTGTCAGACAAGTGGCACCTGTGCTGCTGCATATATGCGAAGTCGCCAGCGGATTGCAAACAGAAGGACCCGAGAGTGAGGATGAGTGCAGTCAAAACATAAACTGATATCTCTTCGATTTCCATTGCCTTTTTACTTCTGCTATGCCCCCGAGTGCAGTAAATTTACGCCGCCTCAACTCGCTTTATAACAGTATTCTTCTTTTTTTTTTTGAGGGCATCAAAATCTGTTTTTGCGTTATATTCGTGCAAATGCGGTATCTTGGAATCGTTCCTAACTCAAAATGTTTCTGTTGACGTCAACATTGCACTAAAATTTTTGGTGGAGGAGGAGGAGGAGGAGGAGGAGGAGGATAAAGTTTATTTCGTTACATAAGTGTCCTAACCCTACAGTTTAGGCCAATAACAACCCTGCACTTAAAGAAAAAAAAAGTTTCCGGGTAGTTGAGCCTCCTTCTATACTTCATTTCACCTTATGTTGTACCGCAGACAAGGCTAGAAGCGCGAGCTCATAGCGTTGGGAGCTACTCTTAACGCACGAGAGCTTGTGCCGCCGAGATGTGCCCTAGAGCAAGGAGCTTGCGCTTGTAGCCTTTCTTGCGGTACGTCATAAGGTGAAACAGAGTATAATGGTCGCCGACTTCCCCGCTGCTCCCGGCCTTGCAGAGTAACGATGGACGGGGGTCCAAGCTCCCTGAGCGCCCAGTCTCCGCTGAGCTCGACCAACTCCTCGCAAGACTCGCTCAACAAGGCGGCCAAGAAGAAGGGGCTCAAGTCTTCCCTGGGACGCTTCTTCAGCAAGAAGGACAAGGTCAAAGGGAAGGACCTCTATGGACAGGAGTACGGCATCACAGGGGGTGTGTGAGCTTCTTCATACCGTACCGCAAGATCGCCCGTCCTTAGATACTTGGGGTGCTAGACTCCTCAAACTGGAAGTCGGAGTCAAAGTTCGTGGTGTGCGCTGACTGGGCTTTTCCAACTTAAGCACAATGGCCTGTTCGCAAGGATCCGTTTGGCGCGTCCTGTGAACTTTGGCCCCAAATTCTGTGTTTGACGAGTGTAGTGCCTCTGGTGTTTGGCGATTATTTCTTGCAAGATGAGGCATCGATGCTCGGAAGAAGTTGTGCGCTGGTCGCGAACGAGGCTTGTGCCTCTTTTTTTCCGCACAGTGCGAGGGGAGGCCAGTCGATGCTATTTACGGAGGGGGACAAGGAAACAAAGACGCACAGACAATGTGTGAACCCAAAGCAGCGTCCCAAGTTTTGGGTCATTCGCACTATGAGGACTTTGCTCATTCTCGCAGTACGGATGCCACATTTGGATTCAAACACAATCTTAGCTTCAGCGTTCGTTGGTGTCGTAAAGCACAATGATAAGCTCTTCACAAGCTGTGGGAGAAAGCAGATGCGCAGGCTTTGTTCACAAGAGGGGGGGTAGCATTACTTGTGAAAATGCAAACAGTAGAGCGCAAAAGTAAACTTCAGTACTAGAATGGTTTATATCGGTGGTTTGTATCAGTGTGAACTGGGCAGATTTCCGAAACTAAAAGGTATAACCTAAGAAAAATAGGTGCAAAATTGTCTGTCTGATATGCGGTGCTTATTCTCTCCCAATGACTCGATGGAATAACATTCGACATGTATGCTTTCTTGGTAACTGTTGCAAGCCAGAAGCCCCACTTATTAATCAGTTTGGGGAGCAAAATTTAGTAGCCATTCATAGGGGTGTTACCTAAAAGTGAAATTTGGGGGGTTTTACATACCTAACCACGCCCAAGTGGAGGACTGAGGATGAATTTCGACCACATGGGGATCTTTTTACATGCAACCGAAAGCAAACACCTTCAGGGAATGCCTGCATGGCCTAGGTTAGAGGTCTAGGCCTGAGCCCTTAAAGCAGAGGGGTTTGAATTTTTCTAGGCTAGGTTACATGAGCAACTGTCCAGTACTAAGGGATTTGGCAGCAACCATTCATCCATCCATCCATCCTTTCAATCTCTTTGCGGTAGGAGCCACAGCGAGTTTGGGGGTTGTCCAGCGCGTCAGAAATGTCTTTCTGGGTGTTTGATTGTTGTATCATTTGCAGGCGGCATCTACATGGACAGCGACCTCTGTGCAAGCGACATGGGCACCCTTTCCATGGCAGGAGGGATGGGCCCCAAGACCGAAGTTGATCGGCGTACTAAGAAAAAGTAAGTTGTCGACATGTCTTTTTTTCACATTCTTCTTTGTCGGAGGCAGTTTGTTGACTGGTGACTCGCGCATTTTTATTGTTGTTGTGTCGATATTTGAGACATATTCTCGAGGAGCCCAGAGAGAAAGTATTACTGCTTGTTGTTTTTTTTTTTCGGAGGCGAATTTGTTTACTATAAGATTAATTCCTAGTCTAAGGTTCTCCTTACCAATAGGCCACAGATTTGTCAACATTTCTTTAGGCTGAAAATAACCGCTGCATGTGTTCAGGGAAGAGTTTAAGCTCTTGTTTTTAAGAAAAGAGCCTTTCAATGATTTCCGGCCTGTGATGCCAAGGTCATGGTTCTCGGAGACGATGCCAGTAAGGTTGTACAATTCTCTTCAGCTCATCAGTTCAGGCACGAGTTGCTGGCAGAAGCCATGAAGGCTGGCACACCCTTTGCACTCTGGAATGGACCCACCATTGTTGCGTGGCTCGAGGTAAGGTCCAAAAATTTCAACATGATGCTTCGTTCTTGTTTTTGTATCCTCTTTTTTTGGGGGGTAAAGAACAGACAAACGAGACATAGGATGGCACATGCACCTCTCTGAAAAAGGTGCATGGGACATCCCTTTTCTTGTCTGTTCATTCTTGTTGAGCATTGTGCGAATATTCAAATTTTCGAATTGTAGTTCCTAGTGATAGACCGATTCTGCCGAAGTTCAAATTTGGCAAAGTTCGGCCCATATCAAACTTTTGAAAAAAAGTTTGGCAAAGATTCAACAAAAATTCGGCAAACGTCTGCGCACGCGTGAGAACGTGGCGGGGGCCATGGATTGCAAATGGACGCTGTGCGGTCATGCGATTACCATCGTACAGTGTAGAACTACGAGCGGTTACGGCGAGGTGCAAAGTAGGTGGCAACTGTGTGTTTGTCAGCCTTCGTGAAGGTGGTTCTCTTCAATATTTTCTGCCTCAAGAACAGAAGGATTGACCAGGAATTGACGCAGTCCACTGCGCAAGTGACAAATGATGCAGGTACATTCTGTATAACAGTGATTTTCGTTTGATCTTTCCAGTGATGCAACAAGGTAGTTGCAGCATTGACTGACAAGTATTTTAAAGCACTCTTCGCCATTATAGCAATCCTGTTTTCGGCTCACAAGTAGTTTGTGCCAAACAAATAATATTGCTTTTTAATTAGCATTATTTCGCGGTTTTCATCTATTCACATAAAGCTAAACACAGTACTGTCATGCTCGACGTTGCACATCCGACATTCCTAACTCTTCCCATCTTTCTGATTGTCCGCGTGTGTCCTAACATTAGAAACCGGCGTTTTAAAAGTTAAAAACGAGACGTTGCAAATATAGGACGCATACTTTCATGCAAAGCTGAAGTGAATCAAATTGGAAAACATGCATATTTACAATAATATTGTTATCTCTTCTGGTGGATGCTAAGCAGCCGTTGCATTCATTTTTGCACACGAAACGGTGATTTGCAGAGAAAGTAAGAACAGTGTTACTGCCTTTATTTCAACAATGTACACACTTGCAGGCTTGCGCTGATGAGGCCTCAAAACAAAAACTTGCGTATCGTTACTGCGCCCGCTACTACCGAACCTTCATTGTCACACCACTTCTGCGAAAAGTCACTGTAAAATTGCCAGTAAACTCACAAAAGTGACACCGATACAATTATCTTGTAGAATATCACCTTATATTGTAATAACTGTGCCAATATAGATCTAAAAAGAACCTACAACGTTTTTGGCCCTAAAATTGAAAGATCAACTTTTAGGTCTGTCAACAATGCATTTTTTTAGAATCTTTGCTGAATCTTTCGAAAAGTTTGGTGAATATTCGGCTTTGCCGCATCCTAAGTCTCGGCGCCGAATTTTTGATTGGGCCCATCACTAGTAGTTTCAAATAATATGCTATTTGATATTTGCTTCATATTTTTCTAAGTGTTGATCTTGGTGAATTAGCTCCGTTAAGCGTGCTTCTTATTGAGCACCGGCGTACTGCGGAGAAGCAACACCCACGGAGCTTGCTTCTACGAGTGTTGCTTTTCTGCAGTGCACCAGTGTTCAGTAAGAAGCGCGCTCAACAGGGCAAACCCACTGCGATCATCAGTTTGAAAAGTTCAAATATTGCAGTTGCATGCTGAGAAGGAAAGCACATTTTGAAAGCTGGATGATGCACGAATGTGCCTGGGGTATTTAGAGAAACCTCAACTTTGTGAATGTTGATATCTACACTACAGTGAAATTTTCACAATTTAACTGTGGCAAAAATGTCCTGACAACTGGCATTTATCATTCACGATTCTCTCTTTCCTTTCTCAAATTCTAGATTTAAGAAAGTGCATATAGCAAGAAGATTTATTTATAAATGTCCTCGACAAGGTATAGCTGGGCGTCTCCATAGGTTTAATTTTCTGCCAAATGTGTCATTTGCTCGCTATTCCTAGGTAGGTATTAGACTTTCTGAGGCTACAGTTCATAAATATATTTAGATTAAAATTCGCTTAGAAATAGACAAGTTGAAGCTTGGGAACAACCTTCATAGGTTTATCTGAGTCAGGGGTGGCCAGGCTGACACGGCCTAAGAGCCGCAAACAAAACCACGAAACTTCCAAGAGCCGCGGGGGAGGGGGGGCAACTTTTGTCCAGAGCAATAAACGAAACTCGGACTACTTTCAATCTATCCGAGTCAAAAGCAGTCCAACTGTACTTAAAGTTGCAATAGCACAATACTTCCAAACCGCAACCTGTCTTTTGATTTAAAACGCGTTCCATTTCTCTTTTTAGGGATGTGCTCGTGTGACCGGGAGGGAGGTGGGGGAGTGGGAGGGGGAGGGGAGGGGGAGGAGAGGGGGAGGGCAGGGGAGGGAGTTGCGAGCCGCTCTTTAACACACGAAGAGCCTCAGCTAGGTTCCCCTTGATCTAGGCTTTCGTTTAAATTAAGTATGGTGCAGCAGTGAAAGGCTTGGATAAACTATCTGATATTCAATTAAAAAATATTCAGCCAAAATCACTATTCATTTTGAATTTGCTTCGAACTGAACATCCACTATTTGCACATGACTATTCTTGTTAGTGTCATTACTCTAGCAACTAAAGCTGCTTTATAAAGGGTTTCTAGTTCAGAGTAGACAAAGTGTACATCCCAGCTTCTAAAATCTGTTTCAAACCAAGAGGTTGTGGAGACCATAAGTGTGGCAAAAAACAAAATCAAATGTTTCAGTTGTATTGTACGGAGGAAGGCGCGAGGGAGGGGGAGGGGGAGGGGGGAGGGAATGCAGGGGTCGGTACATGTGGATATACGTGTCCCACGACTTAAAACATTATTTTCACGTGAGGTATCCGATTTATGCTTAGCATGATATATGCTAAAAAGGAAAACCTCAGGCGGTGGATGCATCAAGTGTAATATCAAAAATTGAAAAAAGTGCAATAGGCAACATTTGTCCACGTGACAAACAGCCCAGAATATTGTAACAATTGAATAAACCGAGTGCAATCAAGGGACCTTATTTACACATGATCTATTATAGGCCAAGAAAACAAGCCATGAGCAACCAATAAATGGCACATATATATGCCGAGACAAAACGAAACTGCTTAAAAGAGTCGCAGTCAGACTGCCCACACATCGTGCAAAAGACGCGGTGTTTGCCGCAGGGACGTGTGACAAAATTATATGTGGCACACCGTGAGCTTGTTCATAGCACGTTTTGCTTCTTACATGTGTGTGCTTCACACATGTCTGCAGACGGTTTCTGCACGACCCACGTGGCATGGCCATCGTACAAGAAAGAAGCCCGCTTCAGTCAGTGTCTGTAGGCTGTCTTTTGTACGATGTGTTAGCGGCACAACCGCGACTCAAACACACACGCGAGAAGACGAACCGAATGCACTGCAAGAGAAAGGTGGTGTGTTACCAGCCTTTTGTGACGATCGTGATTGGTTTCGTCCACAGTTATGGGTCGGCATGCCGGCGTGGTACTGTGGCGGCATGCCGGGCGAACGTCAAGAGCGGCGCCATCATGTCGGCCCTCTCGGACACGGAAATCCAGCGGGAGATCGGCATCAGCAACCCGCTGCATCGGCTCAAGCTGCGGCTGGCCATCCAGGAGATGGTGGCCCTGACCAGCCCGTCCGCCGCCAAGCCCGCACGCACGGCAAGTGTCTGCATCGGGCCGTTTGTCAGTCGTGCGGCGGATCGGTCACGAAGTACTTTGGGGCACCGCGGCTCGGAGCATGGGGAGTGAAATGCTTGCGTTGCGGGACTCGGGTATCCTGGGTTCGATTCCCCATCCTCCCGCCCATTTTCGATGTGGGCGAGCGATGTACTGGCGTGCGTTCACGTATCGCCGCTGCAGATGCACGCTGAAGACCCAGGCTGGTGATGCTAGTGCACTGGCTAAATTTATCATCTACAGAATTACAATGTAGCGCAAAGACAACACAGTTGTCTCTGCACTTTATGCAAAACCAACTAGCCCAACAGCTCATCTTAAAGGGGTAGGGAAACGAAATTCCAGTGCTCATGTTTTAGCTTTAATGTGTTGCATGTTGCATCATAACCTCAATAACACCAATCTTGCGTTGAAAGGAACAAGCAAACTAATTTTAAAGCTAATTAAACAATCTTTCAATGTGCACCTGGTGGATGCATGCGGAGCCTATTTGGGAGGTAATCTAACAACGTTGGGGGACTTGCTACGTAGTCGTGACGTAGCAGATTCCTTCGGAGCAGCGCCGCTCTTTGGAATTTCAACATTTTCCTTCATAGCTTTCCTCCTCAACTCACAAATCGCGCATTGAACCAAACAGTCCAAGAAGACGGAAAAGAGGGACTCCCCTCTTTCTCGGACCCTCGTTTGTGCACCCGGATACAGCCATTCTCCCCCTAGAAGATTAGCCAGTCGCTCAAAACTTGGACAAAGGTTGCTTTCCCCACGCCGTTCAGCCCTAAGCTGACAGTGCTGTGGAAGCTACGTGCTCTTTAGGCCAGCCACACGCTCGTCACCCCATGTGTACTTCGAACTGCTTGGTTGTAACGCGTTGACGCTATTGACACCACCACAACGCTGACAACGCCATCAACGGCAAAGCTCATAATCACGCCAACCTTGCTACTTCACGAACGCGGGAAATCTTTTCTTTCTGTTTTTTTTTTTGCGTCGGATATCCCATGACGCGTCACGCTCTCCGTTCGCTTCTCTTCGAGCGCTTGCTTGAGTGCACCGTTTGGAACGAAAAATATAGCCAATCGTTCAAAATACAAACGTGCGATTATCATTTACGGTTATTATCCGTCATGCTTGACTTATTTCCGAACGAAATTTGAATATTTCAATTTTTGTTTCCGTACCTCTTTAATACAATTATCATCTACAGCTTGAACCAGTGTCGCTGCAGCATCTCAAGGACAGACCAGTCTTACGCCATCTATACTCCGTTTCACACTTAGCGTGCAACGCCGTCAAAGCTACTGGCGCGAGCGTGTGGCTTGATCTCGTTGATCATTTGCACGCGTTCTCGCGCAAACAAAGCCATAGATGAAGCCACGCGCTCGCGCTAGTAGCTTTGACAGCGTTGCACGCTAAGTATGAAACAGAGTATAAGCATGAATGTCAAAATATTTTTTCTTGGTTTACGCCCGGTACAGCGAAATACCTCTCGAATGAGCGCCGGTTGAACAAACCATTCAGATGGACAAATTTTAGTAAATTCCATAGAGTTATTATAATGTGTGCTAGGGGTTCAACTGGTGCTAGTGTCTATGCGTCTTCTGTGATGCAAATTGAAGCAGACAGTAACTAGTCTACTTTTGCGGTGCTCCTGTGCGTTCCTATGGGAAAACGTGCGTGCATTTTTATTCCACAGCAGGTGTGTAAAAACAAGCGACAATTCAAAGCAAAATAACAATTGAATGCAATATTAGTGTGTTTAAAGGGCAACTCCGACCAAAACTCAAAATGAAATAAACTACTGGTATCGCTGTAGTGGCACAAAATACGACCCCAGCCAAAAAATTACGTCCGGGCAACGCCGCATTCTCAACTAATGCCGATAATAAAAACGCGACCCGCCGCGAGCCGCTGCTCCTTAGCGGGCGGCCAGCGGGTTGCCGATCGCTAAAGCAACATTGGGCCGTGACGTCAGTATTGTTCTCTTTTTTTTTCCTCCGGTCCGAACGGGCGCACCCGTTGCGCGCGCTTCTTTGTGCCGCTACCACCGCCACTTCGGCTTGTGATTGGCGTGTTTAGCCGTTGCTTTTATTTGTAGCCCGTGTAGCTTCGGTATAGCGTTTTGTTTATTTAATTGTGAGGACTCCAAGACTCGTTTTAGCGAGGAACTCGGTGCGCCCAAGACTGCCCAGCTGTTCTTTGGAAGATGCCGAGTACAACTTGTAGCGCTGTGGGCTGCTCAGACAACCCACTGCGCAACCAACGAAGGTGCTTTTTCATAAGTTTCTAACGGATCGGAAATTGGAGAAGGTGTGGGTGGACGCAGTTCGACGAGTGGACTTTGGAAAGCCTCGGACATTCAATGGAGCATTCACGCTCCATTGAATGTCCGTTGAATGGGGAAGTGTGGGCATGTAGAGTATAACCACTAACTAGCTGCAATCACTGAAGTTTGTAATGAAAAGGAAAACAGAATGTTCTGCTTTGCGTCACTGCTTGTTTACTATGCAATCTCGTGCGTAGTACACAGGTCCGTAACGACTACTAGCGAACAGCCGGCGCGTGAAGCTCGATCATGCGATATAAACATTCGCCTCCCAATCGTTCGAACCCGTTACGCAGCAGTATTAATTAACATTGCCCTTGTGGATACCATGAAGGACTTAACAAAATCGCGAAAGTTCGGATTTGTAAGTTACAACACTAATTTACCCAAGTTCGGCTGGAGGTAAATATAATAGTTAAAAATGCCCCAAAAAACAAAAACACTTGCCTTAGTCAAAATTTACGAAGGAAAACGTTTAAAGTCCTATGTATTCGAATAAAAAAATTGTTGTGGGTGGGGGTGAGAATGTGGAAGGGAAAGAAAGTGTTCTTCTCACCTTGCTAACGTTCTCTGTTTTCCTCTCACCCACAAAAACTTTTGCTAGCTTTGAGAAGAAAATGTCTGCCTAATGAACTTTCTTTTTCTTTTTCTTTTAGCGCGGCAAGTTTTTTTATTTTATTTTTTTATTTTACAAATTAGATTCACCACCTAGACGCACTTATGTGGTAAATTAGTGTCGTAGCTTACAAATTCGGATTTTACGCGCCTGAGGATAAAAGAAGGAAAAAACAGACGTGTACAGCCCAGCACACGTCTGTTCGGGCGCCGCGGCCCGCGCCGGAGAGCTTCAAAGCTTCGTGTCTGGGACTGACCCGCAGCGCGAAAGCGAGAGGGCCCCCAGTACTGTACGTCACTGGCAGCGCGGTGTGGAGCAACGCCGCTCCATCCCCGATGACAATTTAGGCCTAGCGACGAGTATGGGAGACAGCACACACGGCGACAGCCACTGAGTACGGCACCGAACGAGTTCACTCGTTTTCCAGTCGCTAGCTTTTGGGTATACAAGCGACGAGTACGGCATAGTGCACGCACAGCGGCGGCCGCCGTGTGCGGCACCGAACGAGTTGACGGGTTTCCCAGTCGCTAGCTTTTGGGTATACGCACTAACTCTTGCTACATATGCTGGATAACTACCACGTATACCGAATTAAAACAAAATCAGCTTACCTTCTATCTTTAGACGGCTAGCGCAAAAGAGGTAGGTGCCGCTTGGCCTGCGTACTCGTTGAACGAGAACGATGTTGGCGTCACGTCCACGATTTCCAGTGTTGCCGGGGCCTCGAGCGGCTAGTTCCGGTTTTGTCGGCCGCGTCCCAAGCAGAACTTTGAGGCATCGATAACTTTAAAACTACACACGATAACGAGAAAAAAATTACACCTTGCGATTCAGGGACGCTGGCTGCGCTAAAAACAGTCATAATCCCAAAATCGAAACTATGGACCGGAGTTGCCCTTTAAGGTTTGCCAACATTCCAGTGACGCTTAAGTACAGTCAAACCCGGATATATCGAATTCAAAAGGGGTCGTAATATAGTTTGAAATGTCAATAATTTGATATACAAAAATATGTTATATTAAGCTCAAGTTGAAATTTCCTGGCGTCTCCGCCAATACCGAAGGTCGCGACAAATGGGAGCTTACCAAAGAGAGCATTCAAGAGCTGCTAAATACAGTAGAGCATAGGTCGTTGGCGGAAACCACAAGCACTACCGTGCTTGCATGTGCGCCTGGCTGGAACCTCCACACAACATAAGTGACAAAACACGAAAATAATAAAAAGAAAAACGGAAAAGCACAATCTTTTAATTCATGTAAAAAAGTTAAAGGGGGGTGCAACGATTTCCGGACTTCGTTCAAAGATTTGTGGAAGTTGCCCTCTGACACTTCTGAAGTAAAGAACAGAAAACCGATTTCGCCTGCGTGTCCTAGTTGTTGCGTAAAAAAAAGATAAATATTGGCATTTCGGGCACCCCTCAACTCACTCCCAGTCTTCAGGGTCACACCCGGTCGCACTCCCAGCGACGTCATTCGGAGTGCCGTGTAGGTTCCCGTGTGCTATCTCGGAGGACGCTTCCTCTCTCTCTCTCTGCTGACATTAGCGGGCGTTATGCTGCAGCTTAGAGCCGAGCGAGGTCACGTAATCTTTTCGCCGTAGTTCCTTCGGCTGCCACTTGGGGCTGCAGGTGGGCGAACAAGCTCGACTTTTGCTTTGCGATTGTGCAGCGGAATCGCAACATTTTTAATGAAGGAGGTGTTTTCTCTATCCTCCGGGACACGATAAACAACTTAAAAATGACAAAATGCAAATTCTTTTAATTATAAAATCGTTGCACCGCCCCTTTAAAGGGACACTGACAGGGTATTTATGCTCGCCGAGGTTTTTAGTTGTACGTGACATATGAGAGCCCAACTACCCAGAACAAAATTTGCTGCTCGAAATCCGGTTTCTTTCCGCCCGAAAACCGCCGATCAAGAACTGGCCGGTTCGAGTCTCGCTCACTCTCTTTTCCGTGGTCACGGGCCGTTTTCTAAGGTATCGATGCGACCACCAAATTTAATCGAAGTCGTGGGTCATTGAAGGCACACAGTCAATATTAAAAATAGAAAAAAATATGAAACCCATTTTTTGTGGCTTCAAAAAAGCTGCAAATACGTTGATTGAAAAAAAAGTAGCACAAACAACCGGAAGCTTTCTGTGCGTTCACTCAACATGGCGTCGTTTCGCGTATCGTACGTGGGACTAGCACTAGCGGATGGCAGCGGACGACGGGCGTTGGACCTCTACTTCAGAACTGTCGTTCACGGTACTGGCAAATTCTGTCTTTCTTCGAAAGAGAAATTTCGGACCAATCAAAAGAACTGATACTCATCCCGTACGACATGCCCGACCAGCAAGCCGATTGCACGAAGACGTCGCCGAGCCGTCGTCCCTTCTCCTGGCTGAAGACATCGCTCGCTCAAACGTCAAGCACGAAGTGCGTACTTCGAGTTAAATACGCACGCGTACGGTTACTTTACAAGGTGCGAATGTGCCCTATGCGTGGTGTTGCCCGACTTCAAGCCGGGAGTGTATGTATTGAAGGGAAATCGGCAGCAAACTTCCGACATACAGTCTACCAGCTGCATAATTACGCATGAGAGTGTTCCTTCAATAGCTCAGTGGAAAGACGTCAGGTTCACACGCAGAGGGCACGGGTTCGATTCCTGGTGTGTACCTTTTATTTTTTATTTTATTTTTTGTCAAGCATTCTGCAATGTTTACATTTCTTTTTTTACAATTATCACAGGAAAAAAAATTGTTGTGGACGATACGTCGCTGAACTAAATGGTATGGATTCCATTTTTGACACCTGCGAACTCAGTGTATATCACTTTCCACAAAATGCAAGGAGCATATGAATCGGGTAGCGTCCGCTTTCCGAGCTTCGCGTAATGGTTCTACAGGAATTGCAGCCAGCCATTGATTCCGACGCGTTGATCTTTCGGAAACTTGTGCACTCTGGCCACTTTCAGATGCAGGACATATGAGGCAACTCTTCACGCAGCACCTTGGAGTTGGGAGTATTATTTTCGGAGCTGATCACGGGAATTCACCACGGCACTCGGGCACTCACTACTAATTGCCAACACTTAAATGTACAAAACAACTCATCTTGAAGTACAAAACAGTGAGCGGAACAAACATAACTGCAAAGGAATACCACGGCGAACGGACGCATTTCGTCTGCTACGTGCGGAAGAGGAGAAAAAAAAAAAAAAAAAAAACGCACGGTCGGGTGTAGCCACGTGACTTCCGCCACTCCCGCTATCCTCTCCACTTCTCCGTTTCGGTTTCGGTTTCCCGCAGTTGCGTTTTTTGGCTTTATTAAAAAAATACGTGACTCTGTAGCAAAATATTAATTGGGTAGTCTTCCGACACCATAATGAATCGCCTGACGAAAAAGGAACAAAATAATTTGGGGGGTGTCAGTGTCCCTTTAAGCAAGCAACAAAAAAGAAAGCTCCCTAAATTCAGGCTGCAAATAAAGAAAGGCAAAAGAAAACAAAACAAAACGGGAAAAGCAAAACGGGCGAAAGAAAAAGATAAACAAAGATAAGGGGTTCAAAGTGCGATTGCACAATCGTTGTCCACAGATTTTTTTGTTTTGCTTATTTTATTTGGGGGCTAGGGAGTCTAGCAGCATCAGCAGTGTTCGGGAAAGGGTGCAGGCTACAGTTCCAGCAGCAATCACTCCCTGCTCTCCCTACGTGCACCCTTCCCCTTGCCTTTGCCATCCTCCATTTTTATTTTTTTTACGGTTCATTGTCTCTCTTTTCCCATAACTGCTCTTTCACTGCGTATCTTCGGAGTCTATGCTGGTTTGGCGGTCTGCCAGCCACGCAGCCAGTGCAGTGCAAGCAATGTGCAAGCCACCAGCGCAAATGAATCGCAGGAAAAGGAACGGGCGCCTGGCTTGGCTTCGTTCGCTACTGAGTGTCCCCGCCATGGGGTTTGGATACAAAAAGACAACGCCCCTATACTATTACTTGTAATTTTCTAGGGGATGTTCGGACTGTTTGATGTAAGCAATAATTCGAAAAACCCGAGTGTGATATAACCGGGCTCGAATATATTGCTAATATGCCAGTCCTCTTTTTACATGAAAATGACCTCGTTGTCCATTTTTACGGGTGGTTAAAAACATTCAAAACGCAAAGAATAAAGTATGTGGGCTATGAAAGGTGTCTCTCTTTTTTTATTGTTTTCTCTGCCGGGTAGTTTTAGTCGGGCACTTGTTCTCAAAGATTTCAAGCGTGCGGGCAATGTTTTGAACGTAGAACAAGCATCTTCATGCAGAGCAGAAAGAATAAAGCAGGTACTTTCTTATTTAAAATCGGAATATATTACGTGGCCTTCATTTTGTTTTGATCGTACATGCACGGGTAGTCACCGATCCAGTGTTACTGCGAAGTTCTCGCTGTCTCTCTTGGTTTCCAGATGTCCTTCATTCGTTTGGCACGGATAACCCTCATGCTGGAAAGCATTGATGTCGTGTTTGCTCTAACAGTGTCCGACAGTGCACAAAAATACATGTACGAAGCCATTTTAGCATGTTTTTAATGCGATGAATTTGAAAGAAAAACGCCGTAACTGACCAATTATTTCGTCGGCCTGACTGAGAAATGTTCCAAGCTGCCTAGTACGTACAAATTATTCGGGATATTCGCTCTTATGATCGAGCACAGGGAGAAAATGCACTCACTTTTTCCCATAGAAATGCATTACCGGAAGTCAATTTTCGACTGGTTGCTGTCTGTCAATTTGCATCGGCACACTAGCGCCAGTTGAACCTCTTGCTTAGGGGTACATTATAAGAACTCTATGGTAAATTCGCCGGTAAAAACCCCATTGTGTCCAGTGCATTCAATTGGGTGAGCTTTCACTTCAGCAAATCTTCTGGATAGATTTGCAGGCTGCAGGAGAGGCTGACTGGTTATGTGACCCACTAAACAGTCTGCTGGTATTTATTGAGAAATTGGCACTTGATGTATGGCTTGTAGTGCTTACATTTATAACATAATGCAAGCTACCTAGTATGTTTAGAAGCTTACCCTTTGTAGGCCTTCTAACATAATTTTCATTTCGACTGCAGACATTTTTATTAACTGCTTGAGCTCAAGCTGAGTGTGGAGACATTCATGAAGGTATACTACTATTTTACATTTTTGTGCTAAACAGCGGATCCAGAGAAGGGGGGGGAAGGGGGGGAAATGCTTAGGAGTTGTGAAGTGATATCTCAGAATTCAGAATCTACATTTTGCGAATGTCATTCTAGTATAAGCTTATAATGTTAATGATCTCTTGAATGCATATATTTTTCCACATTCCCTTAACATTTCCAGGCAGAAAATTCTCATGTTATCCAGGAATATACCATCCGGTTTCTCCAAGGAGCTGTTGACCTTTGCCACAGTTTGAAAATGTTGAGTGAAACAGCTGTGCGGTTTTCACATTGTACGCTCATGTCATTGACAGATGCCCAAGGGCTTAGTGTCTGTGACAGTTTAAGGTCGGCGAGGCATGTCGTCCTAAGAATGTGGGCAACAAGAACTTTGGTTTTAGCATTAATTAGTTAGCAAGTCTGCAAGCACTCGAAGTTCATGGGGGGATTCAATTATCCTGAATATTTTGTTTTTCTTATTGACACAGAAGCACAGTTCCCCTGGAAGTGATAGGGTTAAAGAAGTATAACCTTCAAAGTTCTTTCCGTTTTTTGCCTTCTTGGTCTCCTTTTCTTTGTCATTTTTTCGGGACATGTGTGCAAGGTTATTTATTTATTTGTTTATTTATTTATTTTCATAGTGAAGGTCTTTTGACATTCTCAAAAACAATTCATATTTTTTTATTTGAGAATCACGATTATGATGTCAAGGGATCACCCAGTTAATTGATCAATGCTAACTGTTGGGCGAGCTGGAGCTGAACCCTTGAAAACATGGTTGCATCATATATGCACAAGACCGCACACAACCCTAAGAAAATAGCAGATTGCATTAAGGCTAAGGTCGTTTTCTCGGCACCAGATAAACTCTCCAAGATGTGCGAATTGACAGACGCCTTCCGGAAAGCCCGGGTATGCTCTCCGAGGAAGCACCGGAGTCTGTTTGTTGCATGCGCAGAAGTCGTGTACCAGATACCGTTGACATGTGGCAGGAAAGATCTAGGCCAGACAGGAAGATGTGTGTATGATAAATTACGCGAACATAACCAAAAAATCGATATGGCCTTCTGTCAATGCATTGTCATAACTGCAAATACAAACCTGTGTCCACTACGTGCACAATTATCAGCATAAATATATAACGGTAAGAAACATTATTGAGGCAGGCTTAATCAAAAGTTAAGGCGATGAATACGTCAGCGTGGCTTTAGTTGATCTGGCGGATAAATAGACACAGTTCTTGCGAGCGGCAGTGGGCAGGGTTTTCCCCTCGGTGGGCGGCAGCGGCTTTGCCGCCCACAGCTCCGACTGATCTCCCACCGCTCGGTTATGCCACAGGGTGACAATGCGATTTTGCTTGCGCACATGCCTGCAGACCGTCAAACTCAGCAGGCCTGCTGACCGCCACATTATAGCATGTTATCGCATCGCCGACTGCCGCCACTCTTTCAAACTTGGGGGGAGCGGAGCCGCAGAGCATTGCCAGCAGTGCGGGGATGGTGAAGGGGGGGGGGGGGGGGGGGTGTGCTCAGCCGAGCAGGAACGCAAAATAAGCAGACGCGACGAACGCGCACTGCGCAGCAGTTCTCTCCACAGGCAGTGAGTGGCAGAGAGCAGGAAGCCAAGTAAACTTTTCTTTCACTGCTCAAAAAAAAAACAGTTAGGGTGTGTATATGTTTATACAGCATAGAACTTGGTCTGCCTCAACGGGTGACTTGTCTCCCAGCTGTAGATGAGAAATTTAGCCAGTGCAGTACAACCACTAGCCTGGGGGTTTTACTGTGCATCATGCAGTAGTAATACACGACTGCACTCCAGTACGATGTTCATCCAGATCGAAACGGGCAGGAATGGGGATTGAACCCAGGATCCCTGGGTTCTGCAGCTCAAGCTTTCACTCCACGCGCTCCGAGCTGGTGTGCGCTAGCCCACTCGGCCACCTATTCCTCCCTTTTACTGCTCAGTGCATGCTCGTGCCATGGCTTGCTTTATCTTCGCCTCTTCACTCGCGCTCGCTCCCCGCCTTTCCTTCTCCACTTCATTTTGTTTTTCCAAGGCATTTTGGTTTTTGTTTTACCACCGCAACGTGGCGCCACTCACAAATACGCAAAGTGTGTTCTGTTGACAAGCCAGATCGCCAGGGTCGGCTGGATTTTGGGGGGCTATGCCACTGCTCCTGATGAGATCACTTCATTATCATGTCTGCCACATGCCTCCGTGCCGTGGCTACAGAGAACCGTGGCACTTGCGCCGCTTGAGTCAACCTTCACGTCTTCTCAACAGAGCGTACGCGTCGAGCTTCACCGCTTTGCACTGGAGTTCTAGGAGCAGCAGCTGACATGGGGAAGCGCCTGGGTTGGGTGCGATAGGCTTGGGAATTATGCTCAAAACTTTTAGGTCCTTAATCTGGAGCGTAGGCTAACCTCTAATCTTAAAAAGCTGTGCCAAGAAATAGCGGATATGCTTGTTTTTGATGGCATTTTACAGAAATTATATTCGGGCTAAATAAACTACCGAGTGTAAGGGGGTGGGGAGTGAGGCTTTATGCCAAATGAAGTATGGCTCTATAATTCTTTTTTTAACCATTTTTTTTAAATTTATTGTAAATGGCATTTACTCTGACCAGAGCCTTATTCCTAAAAAGGAAAGCTCTCTGTTAGTGAACTGAAAGTAAGGGCACAAACGAGCTGGTGAATATTAAGCATGGGAAAAAAAAACCTATGACTGTGGGTAGAAACAACACATACACCAAAAAGGAAAACAGAAAAAAAAACGACACATACGCTAAAAAGATTTTTTAATGTGGGTGTCGTTTTTTCCTGCAGTCCCCGGGTTTTTGTCAAGCTCGTGCTCCTTTGCGTCCTTTCTACTCTTATCACAAACGGTAATAAGTAATAAGCTCAGTATCGGAGAGGAGCCCTTAGTAATTATAAAGGTGAACTCGTTTAACAATGCAATCAATTTTTTTTTTTTTCAAGTGATGTGGTGACAGATTTTGGGCATCTGCTTCAAAAGTGTCAGTGGCTGCTCCAAACCAATGTTTTGCCTGCTACAGAACCTGCTCTGAGAGGTCAAATGCCTCTTCCATCACCATAGGTGAGACTTACAAACTGGAAAATACGGAATTTCAAGCACCGCTTTCGGGGCTTCGCCCAATAGGTTTTGTCATCCCCGTTTCATCGGCCAGCTTGATTAGGACAGAAAACCTTGTCCGTGGTGTCTCCTTTAGTCTTTTCTGCCTACACAGCTTTCCAACGCTTGTGGCGTACGGCCGTGGACGTACGCTCGGCGACCAGTATTCCACGCAAAAGAGCCACCGCGTGTGCCAACAATGCGTTCCACGGCCCAGTGAACAAAAAGGGCGATGCGCAGGAGAGGATTGATTTACAGGGATGGCCCGTACACGTGCAGAGCCTGGCCTTTGGGGAGATGAACCACGAGTGGATTGGGAACGAGTGGCTGCCCAGCCTGGGGCTGCCTCAGTACCGCTCCACCTTCATGGAGTGCCTAGTGGATGCACGCATGCTCAACCACCTCACCAAGAAGGACCTCAGGGTGCACCTCAAGATGATCGACAATTTGCACAGGTGGGCACCGTCTGTATGTCATTGTACCACCTTTCGTGGCAGCTGCACGACTTGACGCAGCCGCCTGTGATTTCGTTTTCAACGCAGAATGTGTTTGGGGGCCGGTTTCCACGAGGAAGGTGTGACGGAACGCCAGGGAAAGCATTACGAAATGTGCAACTTTTGCTGGAAAATGTGTAGAGAAAAATGTGTAATTAAGAAGCAATTGTGAT
Organism: Ixodes persulcatus; assembly: GCA_013358835.2. NCBI lineage: Eukaryota > Metazoa > Arthropoda > Arachnida > Ixodida > Ixodidae > Ixodes > Ixodes persulcatus. The sequence continues at coordinate 70,310 of JABSTQ010000544.1, forward strand.
AAAATGAGATGAAAAAATAAAACTCCTTGCATGCCCCCACACAAAATGTGTACCGGTAACACATACCTGAAAGGAAAATATGTGGAGGAGAACGCGTAATTAAGATGAACTTTGCGATAAAGTGAGACGAAAAAACAAAACTCCTGGCGTGCTTCACCGAGGGTCGAACCCACGACCCTGGGATTTTGAGCTCCAACACTCTACCACTGTGCCAAGGGGGAGACTTGCAGCTCGTATCACGTGATTTGACGCCGCATAAAGATATGAAAAGTGGCACGTAAAGAAAATAAAATGCAATGAAGAGAAATAACTGTAAAGTCCGCCACAAGCCTTAAAGAATGCTGTGTAAACAGATTTCATGTAGTATATACACCAATTTTATACATAGGATCAGGATAAATATTTTGGTTTTTAAGGGGGACAATATTTTGGCTTTCAGTTAAAGGGACTATGAAACAAGCTCACTTCCTCTATCGCACGTAATTATCTCGTCCCCCATGCTATGGTCCCAGGGTTGTAGGAAATACAATTTTTACAGCGAGAGCTGTTAGAGCTCTTCCCACCACTGGAAATGACGTCCGTTGTTAATGTCGTAGTTGTAATAGTCGTTAATGTAGTAGTTGTTGTCGTTGTTGGTTTTGAAGTTGTTGGTGTCAAAGTTGCCGTCGTAGGGAGCTTGTCATTGATGTGGCCCAATCCTTGAAAAAGATTGCCCGTCGCCCACGGGAATCGAACCTGGGTCCGCTTCGTGCGAAGCAGAGGCGTTACCACTGAGCTACAGCACAGCGTTAACAACCTGCTCTATACTTAGGTTTCTTGTACACTCCAATCACCCCTAAGCTGAGAGTACAGCCAAAGCTATAAGTTTGAGCTAGCCCAAGCTCCTTGCTTTGATATGTGCCTTTCTAGCGCGAGCGCTCATTCTGTGGAAAAATGTTTGAAAGTCATGATCTCGTGCTCTCGGGCTTGCGGCATTGGCTACAGTCTCAGCTTAAAGGGCAGCTCCGGTCAGTAGTTTTCAATCTGGGATTACGACTGTTTTCAGCTAAAGCAGTGTCCCTGCTTTAGCTGAAAAGAAATATATTTTACGATTATGAGGTTTTTGTTTCTCGATATTGCGTGTAGTTTTTTTTTTAAATATTACGGCTCAAAGTTTGGTTTCGGGTGTCTACGTCAAAACCGAAATTATCTGCTGGAGCAGTGGTTCTGAACCATTAATGTTTCGCGGACACCTTGTGGATCGATGGAGATGATGGAGGATCCCGTTCTTGGTGAGGGGAAGGGAAAGGTATAGTTTAATTATGATAATGATTTAAGAAATGGATACAACTGAGGGCTAGTGTAAAGTAGACTTCTGCCATTACATACACACAAGAAAACTCACATGAATATTGGAACTATTCTTATCAATCTAATCTTTTAATTGCCGGGCTTGACTGATGAGGCAGGGCTTCGCGGACCCCTAGATTGCCTTCGCAGACGCCCATTTGAGAACCACTGTGCTAGAGGGACGGCAACACTGATAATAAGCTGTACAGCCGCGACGTGATGTCCCAAGGGTGCTGCGGTACACGCTACAGCCAATCAGTCTCAGCTCCACCACGACGTGACGTTACAAGGCCGCGCCAGTGTTCCTTGACTAAAAGCTAACCCGCTTGCCGCTCGCTAAAGAGCAGCTGGTCGCATCTTTAAAATCGATTTTACTTGAGTATAGGTACTTGAGTATACTTGATTATACTCAAGTATACTTGAGTATGCTGCTCCACATTGAAGTAATATTTCGGCTCCGGCAGTGTTGTACGGAACGGCGTTCCTGGAACGCGTTCCTTTTATGAAGAACGAAGGAACGCCGCCGTTCCATTTTGCATCGGTGGAGCTGGAACGGGAACGCGTTACATTTTTACTGGAACGGAGAAAGGAACGGCGTTCCTTTTTTCGTCCAGTGGGGTACTAATTTTATTTTATTTCTAAGACGGAAACTTTAAAGGTATAAAAACGAAGAGCAGGATTTTGTTAACTTTTTGGTTACTTATCTTAGGGTTTATTTTGTGCGGTCCTCGCTTGGTAACAGTCGGGTTTAGGAGAGCTAGAGGACATCAATCATTTTTTCAGTGCCCGAGACTGCGGTACAGAAAGCAAAACTTTTAGTCGAAAGACAAGACACAGAAAAAGGAATGTTTCAAACTCAGCTACTTTCTTTGCTTCCACGAATCCTCATACAACCAGAAACCTTAGGCCGACTACAGCCATCATTGAACTTCCACAAAGAGACCTACAGTTACCACAAAAAAAAGAAAGGTTACCAGACATCGAACACACCTTTGTATCCCGAACATTGGTCACTTAAAAGATATACAAAAATTCATCTTTATTCCTTCTTCCCATGTACCCCATCTTCAAACTGAGCAATGAATCCAACCTTCGCGAAGAAGGACTTTTCGTTTTCAAGACTGACCTTCCAAAAGCACTACCCTCTTGTTAACTCGCTCGTCTTGCGGACAGCAACATCGAGAAGCAACTGTTGTTGAGTTCGAACAAGGACCTTTGTTAGATTGAAACGTGCGAGGTTGCTGTAAAACTCTCGCGCAATGTGGAGTAACTGTACATTTGGCTCCTCTTAATCGCCCACCACAAATGTGAATATGGTTAAAAAATGAGCTTTTAAAGGTGAATATATCAAGAAATGAAACCCTGCTTCCGCTTGTTTTCTTCTCCTGGTGTCCTTCCATCGTGGCATTCAAATTTGTATGTTCCCATTTAATGAAATAAGAAGATAAAAAAACTTTCCTGGATTTAATTAAATATGGTAGTCAGAAAACTACAAATGTAACGTAAATGTAACGATACGTTCCATTTTTTTAACTGTAACGGGAATGAGTTCCTTTTTCACAAATGGAACTTGTAACGGGAACGCGTTCTAAAAATCAGAAGGAATGAGGAACGAGCTTCCGTTCCTTTTTTTGAGGAACGTGTACAACACTGGGCTCTGGTCATATTTCGTGCTACTAAACCTATACCAGTCATTTATCTTGGTTTAGTTTTCGATCTGAGTTGCCCTTTAAAAGTGGGCAGTGTATAGTACGCAACTCCCACTGCACGCGCTTTCTGGAACAAAAAATGGCCAATAACAAAGTGTTGTTGTCAGTGTCAAGAGCTCAGCCGGGAGATGCGCTTTCACGCGCTCCGGAATAAAAAGAAAGAAACAAAAGCATTCGGAACAAAATGGTCAGATGTCTATTTTGTTCCGAACGCTTTTGATCAGGCACCCCCCGGTGTGTGAACGCGACGCCGATGCCCAACGACTTTGCCGTGACATGTCGCAGCTTTTGCTGCGACTACTCTAACACAGGACTGCTCAATGTTTCTTTCTTGACAGTTGATCAGTTATTGATGCTTCTATATTTATTTGTATGTATATGTTTTTGTGTATATTTGTGTGTATCATGTTTTTATGTATATTTGTGTGCATATTTCTGTGCAGTCGTATATTTTTACTTTTCTCACTTACACACTTCAGAATAAATTTAATTTAAAAATAAAACAAAAAAAAAAGCACCACGGTTGGGTTGTGAAACAATTATATTGCTTTGGAGAACTGTTTCTCGGAATAAACGCTTGAAAAGTTCATCCGGCTTTCCACCGTCGGCTTCTTTTTAGGAATTCCTTCAGTCAAACTTTGATACGATAGAGAACTTGGTAACTGTAAGTGGAACATTGTAAAAATATTTTTTTAGTTTTTATGTTCGTCTTTTAAAAACGAGAGATCTATGCCGTATGGAACAGCTTGGCCTGGTTTCTTGCAGTTGCTTTTTAAAAAGATATTGACCGCATCTTACTGTTTTTGCAACTGCACAGCTTAACGTGATTAACCTGTTTTTTTTACTTTTTTCTTTATTGGCAAGAGAATAACCTCGGAGGCTTGTTTAGGACGTTTTGCGTACAAGGTGGTCGGTTGCAACGCCGTTCTGCAAGCTACCTTTATCGAGTCCCGGTTCGCGGTACCGTTGGGGTGCATGAACAGTGCCTCTTTATTTCGTGTCGTCGCTTATGCTGGTAGATGTCATGCATGAAACCCGGTATTTTTTCGTGCACACTGTCTTGCAAATCCCAGGAATGCTGTCACTGCTCCTGTCGTCGTCGCGGCTTGGCTACGCTCATTGTCCCACGATGAAAGTCTCGGGTCGAGTGTCACGTAGGTCACGCCTGCGTTTGGTGCGTTTTCAGGACGAGCCTGCAGTGTGGGGTGAGCTGCTTAAAGAGGGTCAACTATGACAGGCAGGAACTCTCCGAGCGCCGGAAGAACAGCGAGAATGAATCCAAAGGTAGGCTGTGGTCATGACGGCATTCTCATTTGAAGGGGTCGCACACTGTGAAAAAAAAAAAAAAAAAAAAACTCGATTGTGTGCAGCGATGGAAAGGGGTTAATGGATGGGACGAAAAAGAGCATATTTTGCGCTTTGGCATCTGCGAAAGTAAAAGATGTTGATTTTCACGGCTATCGTGGAAAAGGCACTAGGTTGCGACCCCGGACAGCTCTTACGTGTATGTGTCTCTGCGATTTTGGGAAGTATAATGTTTAAATTTTAAAGCGACAAATGGAATATTTTTGTGTTGTCTATAGAACAACCTTTGGTTTAGCAAGTGCTCGAAATGTTTTTTTGTTTTTTTTTGTAACGTGAAGCCTAGTTTACGTTTTACTTCTCTCGTTAAAATAACAAAACACATACCGTAAAGTCCCGAAAGTATGCCCCCCTCCGTAAGATTGCCCATCCCGTTTTTCTGGCTAAATATCTGTAACAAAAATTCCGAACCATCACCCACTCCCCGATTCCCATCGGACGTCACGCTATGTCTGACGGGAATCGCATCACCTGCGCAATTTGCTGTACCAGCAGATCTGACAAGCGAAGTTCATAACGGGTTTCCATGTTTTTGTCCGCAATCTGCATGCGCGATATCGGTTCCTGTAACACACAAGACGTTCTCGCAAGTATGTTGCACTGTGGAATGGGAATCTGCTGCGTCCACAATCTGCGGTATCCGTCCCCATGACATAAAGTTTGTAGCGGATTCCCGCGTTCTTGTCTGCGATCTGCGCCCTCAATCTCGATTCCCACGCAAGTTGGTCGGCGTGTATATTGCAACGTTGAAGTACGATGTTGGTGCGTTTGCGATCCGCGGTAATTGTTTCCGTAACATGCGAGTTTCTAGCGGATTCCCACGTCTTTGTCTACAATCTGCGTGCGCGATATCGGTTCTTGTGACAGGCGAGTTTGTAGCGGGTTCCCGCATGTTTATTGCACCATAAAACTTGAATCGGCAGCGTCCACGATTTGCAGTATTCGTTCCCGTGAGATGCGTATTCTTGGGGGGTTTCCGTGGGTCCTTCGTACCGTGAAACGCGAATCTGCTGCTTTCCGACCCTTGCGGTATCCTTTCTCGTGACACAGGAGTTTGTAGCGAATTCCCAAGTGTTTATCACATCGTGAAACGCGAATTTAATTTACGGTGTCCGCGATCTGCGGTATCAGTTCCCACGTCACGTAGTTTGTAGCCGGTGCCAGGGTGTTTATCATTAATTTTTGATAAAGTTTTGCTGTGGCATCCCCAAAGATGGCCCACCCCATGTTTTTCACCATTTATTTCTATATCTTGGGTGGGCATTCTTTCGGAACTTTACGGTAGTTGATATAATAATAGTAAGAATTGAAGTAACTTGTCAAATCACTTGTTCTCAAAAGATTTGAAGACGAAAACAAATGCTAGGAAGAATGAGGGAAGACCTGACATCTTTCTTTGCATGGTTGTGTACGTCATGCATAAAAGTTGCATAAATCATATTGGTATAAAATGTTTTGTTACAGATGTGGTGGTGTGGTCCAATGAGCGTGTGATCAAGTGGGTGAATGCCATCGGCTTACGCGACTACTCCAACAACTTGCTGGAAACTGGAGTTCACGGGGCTCTCATAGCACTCGAGGATGCCTTCGATCATTGCGCGCTGGCCCTCGCTCTGCAGATACCGACGCAAAATATTCAGGTGAGCAGCTTGTGGTTGGTGGTTGGCTTGATGGCCGGCTCGGTGGCTGGCTTGGTAGAACGTAGTTCGAGGCTCGCAGACCCAAAATTAGAAATGTGTTAATTGTGCGCAGGAATAAAAAAAAAAACATTGAAATACATATAAAAGTTGATATAACATAAATTGCTGAGGGAAGCCACGAATTACTCCGTCGAACCGAGAACTTTGTTAAATCAAGAATGCTGTTTTTCGGGTTTAAATTCGATCGAACTAGTTTTAATGTAACGGCATCTAGAGAGCCATCGCAGGACTGCAACCCCAAAGTGCTCGTGCGCCAAAAACGCAATTTACGCGTGCATGAGTTGAATCTGCGAAAACGACCTGTACCACCAGTGCGTGAAGGAAACTTTCGAACTCCCGAGGGAATGAATTAAGGTTTTCCTTTTGGACACTGCAATCCGTGCTCTTTTATCGGCAAACTGCAAGTGCCAGCCAAGGCTCGCATCGAGGTCCACATACCCCACTAGAGGTGCGAAAAGAGTGCCCTCTCTTTTATAAGCACGAATGCTTTTCCGCATTTGAGGATGAGCGCTTTTCTCTCTTCAGGGCTTTTTTTTCACGGCGACGCAGAGGTCGATGATAAGACAAGTGCATGGTGCCGTCATCTCTTTTCAACGCCTAGCAAGCAGCCTGCACCTGTCGTACTCTGTCATATGCATTGATTGTGCACGCACGCTTGAAGATCTTTAGACATGGAAGCGTCGAGCAGAAAGCTCGCACTGGAGGTTCGACGACCGAAAACCCCTCTGCCGTTCTCGTCTTGCCAATGTCCTGCTGTTTGCATTCACTGTGCCCGTCATTAAGCCTAGCGGAAGGGCGAACTGACGCCGAACCACCGAAAGTAACCAAACCGGTACCAATAGTCCCGCAAACTCCATCGGTGCCATCTGTCGCGTGTGACATGAACGAAATGACACGAAACGGTTAGTGCCATCTGGCATAATTGACTAAAAGCCCGGAGTGCTAAGTTTGTTTCCCCTTAAGGTTGAAACTAGGGCTGGGCGGTCTTATTGCTGGTACACCAGCAACAAACTTCGAGGCATTTTAAATACATTTAAAATAACACCATTTTGCACTTTTTTTTTTCTGGAAATACAGTTGAGTTTTGTTAGTTCAAACCCCCAGGGAGCCACAGACTTCGGTTTTATATATCAAAAGTTTTAATTATCAGAAATTTATCTAAATATAATGTGAGGCAAAGTAGTGATTTGCTATAGGAATAGCTACACATACCAAGCAGATTGTTTACACTTTTCTCTACACAGGCCTATTTATAAACAGGCAAACACAAAACATTGGTGAAGTTCAAAGGGTATAGTGGTTTTGGCCGAATATTTTCTAATCAAATGTTGAATAGTTTCTCCAAGCCTTTTGCTACCATTGTAACATGCTTAAGCAAACATTCAGCTGAACTCGTGATGGTTGCTCTCAAACTTCCACTTGCCCACTTCTAAGCTCAGCTAGTTTTAATATAACTATATTAATGAATTATGGCCTTAGAAAGTTCAATGCCTACATTGGGGCGGCATGTAAATTGACAAATTTGATATAAACTTAAACTTAAAGAGGCGCCAACCTATTTTAATCGAGGGAATTTATAAATCTGCCTGTTGTATGCAAATATTATTTCTTTAATCTCGAATCTAACCCCCTCAGAAAAATAAAAAAAACAAGCTTGAATAATGAGAGCAGGTTGCCAGGAAAGTTCTGCTTGAATAATCGCAATGGGTTAGTCCCCTCAAGTGTGCTTCTCACAGAGCACCCATGTACTGCGAAAAGCAATAACCACGAGATTTTTGGGTGTTGCTTTCCTGCAGTACACAGGTGCTCAGGGAGAAACGCGGTCAACAGGACATGATGCTCCACGATGAAAAAATAGTATGAATTACTAAGTGAAAACGCTGTTTGAATTAGGCAGCGTAGAAATGCATTAAAAACATAACGGGACAATCACAATTTTTACTGCGAAGCTGTTATGCGCTAGGATCTGGGAAAAAATGTGTCCGCGGATGTTGACGGGAGTCAGCCTTCCTTGGCATTATTAGATAGTGAGGTCCTGATCCCTTGTTATCATCTGAAGGCATCGTCCTCGAGGTTGTCCTAGAATTTATTTATTTATTTATTCAGAATACCTCGCATCAGCCTTACAAAGGCATTATTGCGAGGGAGGGGTACAAATACATTTAAGAAAAAGTACAAACATACAAAAAGTACAAGAAGTCATCTTTGAGGTCGTCCGAGAGGTCGTCCTAGGCGTCGTCCTCTAGGCATCGTCCGAGAGGTTATCCTAGAAGTCGTCCTTGAGGTCGTCCGAAAGGTCGTCCTCTAGGCGTCGTCCTCGAGGTTGTTTTAGACATCGTCTTTGAGGTTTTCCTAGAAGCCGTCCTCGAGGTCGTCCTGGAAGTCGTCCTTGAGGTCGTCCTAGATGTTGTCCTCGAGGTCGTCGTAGAAGTTGTCCTTGAGATCGTCCTACAAGTCGTCCTTGAGGTCATTGTCGTCGAGGTCGTCCTCGAGGTTGTCCTTGAAGTCGTCCTTAAGGTCGTCCTAGACGTCGTCCTCTAGGCATCGTCCTATACTTCGTAAAAATAACAGTTTCGCTGGTCCTCCATTTTCACGTGAAGTGGAAGGGCTCTACAATTTTTTAATTTGTTTGAATTAACTGGAAGTATGAAATATCTAAGTTGAATTATCGCGAGTCTACTGTGTTTTGTTAAAACGGGTTGACAGTAAAATATATTTAGGTATTTTGAGTTTATAAGAGCATGGAGCCCTTTGAGAATCTGTACGGGAATTAGAATTTGTTTGTTAAATCGGGAATTTCATAAAATCTGGTTTCGTGTAATCGAATTTCAACTATTTGCACTATTGTAAGTCAACTCAATTGTAAGTTAATCCTCCAACATTGCACATCAGTAAAAAAAATGTAGATGTTTATTTTATTGCGAACACGTGAGAACGGCAAAGTATCTGTTTTGAAAGCCCAGCCTCCAACACGCGATCGATTCCTTCTGGCGTGCTTTGGCTGCGCATACACACGCGAGATGCATGAGTTCACGTCGGAGGCGGGACAACTGAAGCTGCTCCTTTTCGTTCTCTTTCCATCCGCTACTAGACTATGACTTGTCCGCACTGGTGATGTCAGTCCCGTCGTCATCACTGCTACGTTCTCGAAGAACGTCTTCGGCGTCGTCCAACGAAATCTCGTACTTCGCAAATGACAGCATCAACTGCATCTTCCGCGCTTGCTCGGCAATCGTGTTGCACGTCACGGATAGGGACCAATTGCGCACTTTTGCGGTGTACGTTGCAAGCCTGATCTCCAACTCCGGAAGGCATCCTCACCTATCCAGACTTTGGCCTACGGAAGCCTCTTCGTCTGCCGTCACAGTTTAAGATCCCGCGCCATTGCAGACTCCACTGGAGCATCGCCCGATCCAACGGGTCGAACTTGCGTTCAACAGCGCAGTTGTTGGTTGCTTTTGGGTGAAAAATGGTTATAAACGAGCACCGAAAGTCTAAACTGCCCAGATCACGCATGTCAATACGAAAAAAAGTAGTTAGTGCTCCAGCATGATCTTGACACTCTATCAAACAATATATGACCGTGAATCATGTGAAAAACTTGCGAAAAGAAGCCGCGAGGAGTGAGCTCTAAGGCTGTTCGAGCGGCGTCCGGAAGAAGTGCCACCATCCCCGGGAGTCAGGCGTGCCGTGTGCTGTTCACAGTCGTACGTTCAGGTTAATTTGTGAATCGCTATCAATAATACTCGTTCGTGCAAATAAAAAAGAAAAAAGAATTTGTAAAATAAGTGCACAGAATAGCACAATGCTAAAGGTACAGCCGGCTGAACTCGTAACAAGCTGGGGTTTTTTTGATATCGCGATTGTTTCGTTTTTGTCGGCAATGGAATGCTTTGGTTCGATTATAAGTCGACCCCCCCCCCCCCCCCCCATTTCAGATTTTCAAAAATGGGTCTACCTACATTTGTGTAAATATGGTATATTGACAATCAAATTGGGGGGGGGGGGGGGGGGGGAGGGGGGCGGGAGTAAATACGGTATTTAATCTTTTGTGAAGGGGTGAGTGCATACACCTGTGCTTCGTACTTGTACCATATTCCACACTTGATTCTTTCTTCAACCTTGCCAGAGCAAAGGGCAATTCATTTTAGTGGGCTGCTTAAATTGTTTGCTGAGCTGTTTTAATAGACCGATCATGCACTGATCTCGTTAGACATCACTCAAACTTGATGGCGTGGGCGATGTTTCGGTAGTTTGCACCCCTTGGACATTTAACTAAAGAAACTGGATGGGTGATCTTTTAAGGATAGGCATTTTTTGGGGAATTTTACAGTTATAAGTGCAACATTTTTATTTTTTTATTTATTTATTTTTTGCAGGCACGTCAACTACTTGAGCACGAGTTTAGTAACCTTCTGATTATGGGAACAGAAAGGAGACCTGATGACGTAAGTGTTTTTGACCCGTAGCAGTACTGTCATTGTACCAAATAGCATTACCTGTTTGTGTGCTAAAAACTAATGCATTACTGAGATTCATTACCGTCTTACTGCTATTTCATGTTGCGTGGACACCGTTTCTGTTTTCTGTATCAAGTGTTTATTGTTGAGCAAACACTGTAGGCACATCATTTCATTATATGCAGGGACCCAAGCACATGGGAACATCGCTTCAAGGACTCCAAGGCGATCGCTTGGTCTGAAAAAGCAACGTAGAGGCATCTTTTTTTATTTTTTATTATTTTATTTTTCCGAAGAGAAGTTGGTAGAATGAAAGTGGTGGTTGGTTCCGTGTGCGTCGAACTTCGTGGAAATTGACAGAGGTGGATTTTTAGGACCTGTGTTGGCCGTTTCTCAACTGTGCATCCACACGCTCAGCGCTGAAGAACCCCTGGCTTCGTTTTGTGGCTTTTTCCCTCTCCTCCTCTGTGCTGTTGAGCAAGCCGTGAGACCTGACCTTGGATGCGGATTCAACTTCTATTCCCGTCCCGCCATTGTGCGGGACCTTTGTGCGTTTTTATACTTTCCTTTCGTGTCAAAAGGAAGAGAGACTGTCTCGTTTCTACGGATGGCGCCGGACGTTCCAGCTTGGATTGGCTCGTCTGGAACGAGCTTCGCGTTAAGTATGGCTGAGCAAAGATTGCAGTCTGCCGTGCTGGCGGCCACCGGACAGTAACAAAGTGCTTCGGCTAATGGCCAGGCTTGGCTGCTACTCTGTTCACTAAGCCCGACTTCCGTTTATCTAGTGAATTGTGCAGTTTTGTAATGTTCTACTACGCCGTTTCTTTGACACAATCTAGGCAACTATCGTCATCTAAGCAGGGATAACTAGTCAGTTGTGCAAAGAAGAAAAAAAGATGCTAATTTTTCTTTTTTTTTTGTAGGACATTCTTTTTTTGTTTTGCATTTCGCTCGACTTCGGGAGCCTTTTTTGTCGTTATATACCTATATATATTTTTTGCATCGTGTCATTTAAGTGCTATTTCAAGGGAACAAACAATATCGTTGCTGTGGTTTCTTCTAACTCTGGGAGCTTGCTGTCGCCGCACCAATAGCAGTTTGGTTTTTATGTGCCATGTAAGTTTACTGCTTTATAGGCCTGTGAGCCAGGCATAGAGCAGTCAATAATTTATTGCACCCTTCATGTTGGCAGTTCCTGAGCAAGACGCAAAAACTGTGCCAGTAAAGCACGGGGCAGCTAAAGCCTATCCCAATTCAAGCGGATGTTTGTCCGGCAGCAGAATTTCAAGCGAGCAGTTTACTGGCCAGCCCAAATTTCTGGCCGCATTTCTTTATTAGAAAAGAAATGTATATAATTTCCTTTTTCTTATCTCTCAAAGCAACCACTTCCTAGAAAGACTGTTTTCAAGCAGTTTTTCACCGTCTTTAAAGGAGCAACTTTATTTTTTCTCTAGCATTCACTTGTTTTGGGTACACCTCTGTTTACTTCCATTGAAGAAAAGAAAAGGCTCTGCTCACGTTAGAATTGTGTTTCTAATCGTGCAACAACACTTCTAAACTTCATTGTTGTTTTTGTACATGCAGGACATGGCGAGTGTTTGATGAGGTTGAGCGTCTCATACGGAGACGATTAGTCTTATTTTTGACTGAGGATCATTTTGTACCTTACCACAACCGTTGTGGAGAAGCCCCTTCATTTGGCGATGTCGAAGAGTCAAGGTCGTTTCATGATCACTCACTCCCCAAGGGATTTGTGCTTCATCGACATACAGCCTGTTGAACATGTAAGGTTCACGAGAGAGAAAGTTAAGACTGTTCAATTGTGTTTGTGTGTTTAGGTTTCAGATGTTACATTTCTCGTTTTGAGAATCTCCTGTTCCTTGACAGGCCACGTGACCAATGGCAGTGTGCGTTCCTTAAGTCGCCGGAATGTGGGTGTTTGCGCAATTTGTAATTTTTTATACCAAGTCGCATGCAGGGACGTTTGAGTTAGCTGAGAGGGCATTCGGGTCTTCAATTTACCTCCCTCGAGTTGCGACCAGAGTTGCCCCCTTTTTCGCCTGTCAAGAGTCGCAACCCGCGACTCTTGTCGCGTGGATCGCGCTACCGAGCGCCCTTAAACACGGTCACAGTGTGGATGTTTTCATTCAATGTCAATACGTTACAACAGCAACCGAAATGCAGGTAGAAAGGAAAGGTTTTTGCTCGCTTTGTGGGTACAAAAAGTGCAGCAATCGGAACGACAGTTCCTCGAGCTGCTCACTTTGCAGCCGGCCGAGCGTCCAAGCAATAGCGTCTTGAAGGTTGGAGGACCGTATCTGCGGGCATGCTGAGAACAGCGTTTATTGCGCAACTACGAATGGTGTGTTTGTGCGCTTGAAGGATAGAAAGGTGATGCACTTGGGTAGAAGCTCTGAATGCTGCACTGCACAAAGTATGACGTGCTCGACAGTTGCTGTCACACGAGTTGTTCCCTTTTCAAGAGTTTGATTTACTTTTTATTATTCTTACTCCTTACGAAACATGGAAGTGAGCCGAGGTGAATGAGCGTAGACATTGCATATCATCACTTCGAGTAGGTAACCAGAGTCGAAGCCGGGTCCTCTGACCGTTCCATCGTTTTATTTGCGACACACCGAGCCTAGGTTTCAGCTGCACTCTAGACAGTGTCCTCCTGTCGCTTCGCTAGTCCCCAAACACTTTGGTTCATTTCTAGCCCATTTTACCGCCAAAATAGGTGAGCGTTTCTGAAGTTGCGCATTCTGTAGATACATATGCTTTAGAAAGACGTTAGGGTTTTGTATTTCAATTTTTGTTGCGCCGCCACCCTGTACAGAACCCGAAGCAGGCAGCACGCGCTTCGCCGCTAGACTGCAGCCCCCTCTGGTTTAGTTACACGCAGTTCTGAGCCTTAGCATACGGCATGCTCATGCCCGGCTGGACTAAGGAACTCTGTGGCTATACCCGAGACCTATTAATCGTCGCGCCTGTATGTATGAGCTTACGAGGGCCACTATCTCCAAACTACATACCTAGCTCCACTATAGAAGATATGAGCAGTTGGCAAGAATGAAGTGATTAGAGCAAGTTTCTCCCAATTTTCTTTCTTAGTTTTCCCGCATAATTTTTAGGAGGTGTGTTGGATGTATCTACATTGCGGTGTAAACGAACCCATCGGTCCTGTCTACCCCACATTTTTTTTTTTTTGCGAGTTTTACATTGAGAGACAGTCACGTGCCTTCACCGGTGTTTCACTAAAGCTTGGGTTTTGAGTGTTGACGCGTTTCAAGCCCCTTTCATCCTCCTCCCTTCTCCCACTACTTCATAAATTTGGTTGAATGACAATTAATTTCTTCATTCCTGTTCCCAAGCACAAGTAAAGTGTAGTTTTGTGTATGCGTGTTGCTCGTATGCATGTTTATAGAACTTAAGAAAACAAAACGGAACTGTGTTGGTCTTCTCGTGAAACAGTCATTAGCTGTACATAACGGGTGTACTATATTCAGTGTTAATGTGTGTGCGCACATCACCTGCTTGGCTTTCCCTCTCCTTTTACGTTCTTCCCTAATATATATTTTTTTTTATTCTCTGGTTTGTAAGCTTGGGATATATCCATCAAGAAAACAGCAGCAGAAGTCTGTCATGTATTGAATGCCGGTTTCTGTGTAATCCAGGGATATCTGTACATTCTCCGAAAGCCTCTAGACAGCTGTTGCATACCGAAAGTATTATTGCCCTTCCCCCACATGTTGCATTTACATGCCAACCGATTCTGTAGGATACGTATCTTGGAAACCTCCTTGGAATGTAAACAAGAACGTGGATGTGTTTGGCTGTGTTGCGATGTACCAAAGCGCACGTGAAAAAGGCTCCTGTGTGAATTCCTCGAGATCTTTTTTTTTTTTTTTCTTTTTCTCTCGGGGAAACAAGTCATTTTTTTTTTTTTGTAAATAAAATTAACATCAAACAAGGAAATAGCGAGCGGTGCCCGTTGTTCTTCCCTCAATCATTTCTGGACACAGTTCCGGGCCTCTGGGTGAGAACGAGGGCTGCTGAATATGATCACTTCTTTGTGTGTGTTTGTTCCTACTGATAATGTGCTAAAAATTTCATGTTTGCCACGTTATTTCTTTTTAAAAGCTACAGGTGGTATACTCGACCCAGCAGCTGTAAATTTGTGCAGCATCACAACCACGCGTACATGCTCCAACAAACCTCAATCGAAAAAAAAATCCTTTGAAATGCAGCTGGAATTTTTTCGCCAGACTTGTTTTTTACTGCAAAAAAAAAAAAAAAAAACTGTGCTGCAAAGAAAACAAACAGCTCTGTGGTTTTATGCTGTCCTATAGTCGCATTGGCTTCCATAAGGACCTTGACAAAAATCGATCTTGCTGCGGAGAAAGGCCGCGCCGGCGCATTTTGACGTCACCAACCACCGCGTAATGTGGATCGATAAACTGGCTTTGTTTCGCGGCTGAGCGCTTTCCTACCATCCAACTAGCCGTAATAGCCTCCCGAATCCCAGCTTGTCCGACAAACCTAGGTTCTACCATACTCTGCCCCACCAGAAAATGCCGCCCACGTCGGCAAAAAACAAAACAAAAAAATACCGGTATGTTGGAACGCGTTTTTGATCGCAAGCGCTCGACAGATTCGCCCTTTCCGAAGGGAAAACCGAAACCTGTGCCACCGCGTAAACTCGCGCAACTCCTCGCTATCTGCAACTTCATCTCGTAGTGCCCGCAGATACAGCAGCGAATCTTTTTTGGGGAGTATATTTCGCCAAAATGTGTCGAGGAGTGATAGCGAAGCGTATATATATATATATATTTTTTTTTTTTTTTTGTGAGTACATTTGTTTCGTCGCTCGTCCCTGCCGTTGCTGCCGTCGCGTCGGAGGCGGTGGCGCTGCAGGCAGTGCGGCGCTTCTGGCCAAAGGGTGGCTGTCGTGCGCGGAGACCCCGGGTTTCAGCTCCGAGCGACGCAAGGTTTTGATTTTTCCTCTAATGTCTCAGTCCAATTTAAACGGCCTCTTCAGGTTCCTTCGGCTCTGAAGATGTCACTTTCACGAAGCGGTAAGCTCGAACCTTCTTCAAACTCGCGGGAACGTATGGGGTCGCCTATCGCGTCGCTGGTGCGGCTCTCGGGCTGCGAGTGGTTTTGTCATTTTTGTTCATTTCCCCCTCTCGCTTCCACTACCTCGAACATTCGATGTTTCTTTGCGTGGTTGGAAGGTTCGGTAATGGAAGGGCATAATCGCAGTCAGGTAAGCGTAAAAACGGCGCTGGATTATGCACGGTGATCAGTTTCTTGCGAACAAGCAATAAGAAAAAAAAAAAAAAGGGGGGGGGGGGGGGGGGGGTTCGTTGCTTTCGGTAGGTACTGCGCGGAGCTGCCCGTATTGATTTTCTAACTAGCTCGATGTCGGGAGCCCGGGCTTGTGGTCGCCGGTTATGTCCGTCGCTTCCAAATTCCTAAACGAGACGCAGATGTGCCACTCGGATCTTCCCGTGGCTTTAGGTCAAAGCAACATCCCTTTTCAGCGTATAAAAATAAAAAAATAATTAGCTTTTTTTGTGGTTTGGTTTTAAACTTGAGCGATTGCGGGCATCACTTCGTACCCGCCAACGCGGGCGCGCCTCTACGCTTATCTCAGCTTCGATCAGTATCTAAAACGCTGGCAGCGTAGTGTGTTCCGCTTTCAAACGCAATTTTACTCTTTTTTTTTTATCTGTTCTAACGTTCATTTGTTTCTTGTTTTATTTTTCTTCCGCTTAACGCTAGCCTGATTTTTATTTATTTTTTTTTCTTCACCTCTCGTCTTGCTGAGACGATTACGCGCTTCGAAAAGGCTATAGGGTTTTCAGTGCTTTAACATGATCTTATTTTGTGTAAGCTCTGCGCCATTTTTATTATGCTTCGCAGCTGTTTTTTTTTTTCATTTTTTTTTCAGGTTCTTTTTCAAGTACATTTCTAAGATGGGGTTTGACATGATGGATGTGTGCCTATTTATATAACGGCTTCATGAATTTGCTTGTCTCGGTGTCATCACATGTGGTAGCTGCATATGCGAGACTATTAGGTAACTGAAAGGAAGACAGCTTAATGAATTCGTGTGGCACCAGTCAAGCTCTTAATTAAGCTTGCCACAAAGAGGTGGCAAAGAGTCACCAGACTTCTTGATACAGCCATGTCACCATTTTGTGTGTGCAGCTAGACAAAGAGTCCACCCTGGCTTATGTTTCCTTGTAAATATAGACAGTGCTCCAAACATAGGCAGCAGATAAATTATAAGTGATATCTCCTTACATTCAATGTTACATAAAGCCACAAACATCTCATCCAGTCAGAAGCAGCCATCCAGATCAATTTACACCCCAATGCAGTGATGGAAGTGCTGCGCCATTTGCGGCAAATTGCGCGATTTGTGCCATATTGCGCCATGAACGAAAATCTCCTTCATCTTGCGTCAAAATGCAGTTTTTGCTAAGAATTGCGCCACACCTGCGCCAGGATGGGCTTAAAGCAAAAAAATATTTCATTATTGGTCGACCCTAATATTCAGAGAAGTAGAAGAAAAGAAAAATTGTAAAAATATAAATTTCACAGCGTCTCTACTCACCGTATAGTTTGTTCGTCCTAGGTCAGAGCACAGTGGAAGGCTTGAACACCTACAACCACAAACACACGAAGCGTAAGTCAGAGGACGTTCACTGCACTTGATTTGTATAGCTAATGAAAGACACATACAAGGAGATGACGAATGCCATGATGTCGCGCTTTGATGCTGCAAATCAACCGGCCAGAGCCGTTGATGTCGTGCATCAACCGCTCTGGCCGGTTGATTTGCTGGCTGGTTGATCAACTAATTTTCCAGACGATTTCGTCGATGTCACAAACCAAGAGTCCCAAGAAAACTTTGCAAAATAGTAGTATTGCCGGTTGCGGCTACTGTGATAAAACAGAACCAGGGTCTCATACTCTTAATAAGACTACTTGATTATCACTTGACTGCAGAGAACCGTGGCACTTGTGCCGCTTGCATAAACTTTTACCGCCCCTTACCAGCGTGCGTGCATTGAGCTTCACTGCTTTGCACTGGAGTGTGAGGAGCAGCAGCTGACCTGGGGGTGTGTCTGGCTTAGCGCGATAGGCACACAAATTATGCTAATCATTATTACGGGTCGACCTTCTTTGTCCTAATTGTAAGTTAATCTCTAATTTAAAGAAAAAAAAACAACTGACCAGAGAAAGAGAGAAGAAAACACGGGTCTATATATATTTGAATTTATACGGTAGTCACGGTAGTTCTCGTGCAGCTGTCGATCGAAAGAGCAGCAAACTTTGATGTAGCTCTGGTTCCTACGCCGCTAAAGAGAAGTGCAGTGATGTGATTGCTGCTCCATTTGTGCCAAACTGTGCCAAAGTGCTTACCCTGCTACAGCCTGCTACATTTGACCAAAATGTGAGGAATTTGCACCATCATTGCGCCAGAACTTAAATTCACTTAAATAATACTGAAAATATAACAGCTGCAGGCCTCGCTATCAGGCTGAATTGTTAAAGTAGGCTCGTGCAGGTTTTCAGGACTTTCGATAATGCGTCAAATAACATACCATTTGATTTGATTTCACATCAAGCACTGACAGTACTTGGAAGTTTCGCAATAAGTCTCGTGGTCTGTTTTGGTGGGTTAGCTTTGTTGAGTACGCTTCTCACTGCATACTGGTGTACTGCAGTGAAGCAACAATTGCGAACTAGGCGTCGCTATGTTGCGTGTCTTGCTTCGCCGCAGCGCACCTGCGTGCTAAGGGGAAAGGAACTCCTCCAGAGTGAGACGTGGTGCAAGAAGGTATATATGGACTCTTTTGTAGGTTTAGTTTTTATGCTTTGTTTTTTGTCTGAATTAAGAATTGCAGTTTTGCTACAACCCCTCTAAAACTTGAAGGACACATAAGTCTAGGTGCTCGAAATGATTGTATTTTAACATTTGTTCAGTGGGATTTCATACCTAAAATAATCATTCACGGCAGTTTGCGCTGTTCTTCATCAGTCGTCTTATTGTTACCGTGTCTGGTGCTTCCACACGCAACTAAACAGCTAGTGTTTGTTCTCCTCCTAATATTTGCCGCCTCTCCTCCTCACATTTGCAGTGATATAAATGAAATTGAAGTGTGCGGTTATGCTCCAAAAGTTCTTTTTGCTTCTCCAAAATGAACTTTTGGCTGCTCCAATAGCTGCTCCAAAATGAGTATGACCAATCACATCACTGGCAGTGTCAACTTTAAGGCACAAGTGTAGGCTTTTATAATAATTTTGGGTGGTTGTTTCTGCAGTTTATGATTTAAGAGTTGAGTTTGCTAGGTTCATTAAACTTACAGGACACATTTTTATTGGTAGACCTGTTGGCGGATATGCTGGTTCATGCTGACATTTTACAGAAATTATGTTTATAGGCTAACCAAACTAACCGAGTGTAAAATGGAGAGGGAAGAGAGGATTTATCCTAATGAAGTGTTTCGTTATGATTCACTTTTCAGCCATTTCTTGATACCCATTGAAAATAAAACTTACTCTGACTAGGCCCTTATTTAAGAAGACTGTGTTTCTTTTATGCCCTATTCATTCTTATCGCAAATGGTAATGAGTAATATGCTCGAGTATCAGAGGAACCCTTGATCACTATCATAAATGGACTAATTTAGGAATGGAATTAAATCATTTTCAAGTGATGCACTAACAGATTTTGGCATCTGCTCCAAACCAATATGTTTCCTGCTACAAAACCCGTTACAAAAGGTCAAATGACTCTTCCATCACTAGTAATGTTTCCTTACCATATACAAAAAAAAACTGAAGACTGGTTTTCTAAAAATATACTAAATATTGTAATATCTAATCCTGCCTTGGCCCTTAACTAAATTAAATGTATTGTGAAAAAAAAAAAAAAAAAGACTGGTGAAGTTACATTAGTGACAATGTTAGGGGACATTTCAGTGCAGGCTCATCTGCGAAATCAGGTGAACCTACACTGCAGTCAAATTCTATTCTATTGAACTACCTTGAAATGGAAAAGGCAGCAGCTGCATAAGTTTGTGTAACAGCAGAAATGATTGAATGGGCGGTAATACTGGCCCCACATGGTTTAGATTGTTTTGTAACCTCATCTAACAGCCGCCATATGGAGGGAGCCACACCCTTTTAGCAGGTGCTTACTAGCTGCTGACCTTCAAGCAATCATTGCCAAGTGAATGGCCTTTAGCTATGTGGTAATAACAATAATAATAATTAATAATAAAGCTTTCATGTGGTACTGGTCTTTGTTTTTTTAAGTTGAAAAGCAAAGTTCTGCCATTTTTCTGTCAGGTTCCCAACAGTCTCAAAGACACGACACTATAGTTGATAAACAGAATAAGTTGATTTTGATCTGTAAGAAGTCTCGGTTGTTATTCATATTTTTCTCGAATACACTGCAAATTATTGATATAAAAGCAAAAAAACATACCTGTAGAGAAACTTTGTTCATTATAATGAACCGAATTATCATGTTTGTGCTTCTAATGTCAAAGGGCTAAGCACAATTTAACATAATCTGGCATTCCGTCCTTTAGGCTGATAAATCAATCAATAATAAATCAGATTTATATATGTTTTGCAGCAGCTGTGCATGGGCGCCGCCATAATCAGTGGCGTAGGCAGAGGGGGGGTTTGGGGGGTCGAAACCCCCCCCCCCCCCCCCCCCCCCCCCCAAAAAAAAAAAATCCCAAAGCTACCTCCCCATCCCCACGGGGCCTGCTCACTCCCCTGCTCACGCAGCCGGTTTTGCACGAAGCACGGAGCAGTGGGGGAGCGCGGACCATCTCCAACTTATATGCTTTCGGGAAAATTGTTTGTGGGGTAGAAAATTCTAAAATGAAAAAAATATGCAACATTGATTAATTCATGTTTATTCGATGGGATGCGGAACTTGATCTCAGATATGTATAGAACGGGTATTTCAAAACATTTGTGGGGTGAAGGACAGGGGCGGATCCAGACCTCCATTTTAGGGGGGGGCGATTCCTCGGTGTAAAACGACAAGGGGGGGGGGGGGTTTATATTTTTTGTGTAGTTATCGTTTTTACTAAACTCTGATAACATAATATAGATCTTGAGAGCTTTTGTATCGGTTTACCTGTCGGGGATGAACTCTTTGAATTAAAACCTTTCGGGTGACCACGCTAGAGGTAGGTATCTAGAAAATTGTGGTGGCACTATCCTTTCTGAACACCATAACGCAAGGAATTTTGTAGTTCATAGGAAACGGGATTACTCCATTCGCGTGGCAGCGCGCTAGAAATAGAAAAAAGAAGTTTAACTACTGGGGATGAATGTTTGGTGCTATAGCGGCTGTGACAATTGCAGACAGTGTAACTTGATGGCTCAGATATCCCCGCCGGGGCTACAACTTTTGGGCTCCTTTTGCTTGAATATTTATATATTCTCGTTACATCCGCAGAGCATGTACGGACAGCCAACCTTTGCCAACTATTCACCGATGTTTGTTTGCAAACAAGCTCGCTGCCGCCCACTATCGGCGGACCCCTGCGCGCTTCCGGTTTTCCTCTTCTTTTCCTCTTGTCACACGTCCTTTTGTTATTTGTACTACGTTCTACAAAGCGCGCAGGTTCTTACAAACCTATTACAGGTACCTCTCCGAAGGAAAATCTTCTTTTCCGATCGCTGTGTGTTACTGAAGAAGAAATAAATACACTACCGGAAGTCTACTGGGGCACCAAATACTGTGGCGCCCTCATGGTACCAACTCCCACCGAATGCGGTGAATACGGAGGAAGCTCATGCAGCTAATGACAATGCGAAAAACGTTTTAATCCAAAACTCGGCTGTTCTTTGAGATTAAGCTTGGCATAGTAGTTAGAACTTTATATTCAGTGCCAAAATGCAGAATGTGGTTTTAAAACATACTTTTCATTGTCGCCGGTTCCTTCAATAAAGCGAGTACGTTGCAAACAAGCGACAAAAATGGCCCGGCGGCTTCGACGCTGCTCGCGGCGTCAAAACACTGTTGACGCAGCGAGCGAAACGAACGCTGCCAGGCAAGTTCGTCGGTTGTTCGCCGTATATTTGGAATGTCCAGAGCGCAGCACATGCGGCATTGCCAACCCAAACTCGTGTTTTCACGTGTTCTGGATGCAACTCGAGAGAATGAAAGCGAATAATTGTTGAATATTTTTGAATGCATGTTGCAGTTCGGCAACTATAACTTTTAAACTTAGACAAGACCTTAAACCAGCAATGGATCCTTCCAAATTATATTCAATTGCACTTCGTCTGGATATTTTCTGTATGAAAGGAACACTCACTTGTTTCTGGGTAGTTAGCTCATTCGTCAGGGTCGAGAGGACAGGTGCAGAGATATGATGGGGCAGAGCGGTTGTCCGGTCGGCGAATCTCAACTGGACTAAAGGCCGATCACGACTGCAGCATGGATGGTTGGGAGTCGGTGTTCACTCACTCGAACGGGCACAGGCACTGTCTATTTAATTTATGTATAGTCGCATCTTTGAAAGGGCTTGTTTTCCCCAAGTCCCTAGGTAGGGAATTCGAAGCCGCAGTTGCAAACCAGCAAGCCCCGCCTCTGTTCCATTCGACACACACATATTCGCTCCTGCAAAGCCGCGCGGAAGCTCTGCCGTCAATCCACAGAAGCCGCGTTTAACTCGAAAAGTAAAGACGGCGCCAAGGGGTAGCGGCCGGCGCCTTTCCTAAGATATGTCCCGCCACCCTAAGTTGAAACGGCATTGTATACAAATAAATGCCTACGGCGTCGGCTTGAGGACCCCGTGTAAGCAGCCTCCAGCCTTTAGAGTGCTCGTACCGTTTATCTTTCTTTTATTAGCTTCCCGCTACGAGAAGTCGTACCGCAGGCAGTATGAAGCCCATTAGAGGAAACATCTCCCCCTTCTGGCGCTCGTCGGCATTCTTTCTGTATTCCGAGCTGCGGCGCTGATCCTCAGTGAGGGATGGAGGCGAGGACGAAAGCCGGCTTATGTTTAAGCCAAGGTCGTGGGGAAGTCCGGAATGTCTTCAGGAGAAGCTCAGACCCAGACTACACTGTACCCAGAGCATTTGCTTCCTATCTCAGTTGAGAAGAAAAGCAATTGGTCACCTGGTTGTACAAGCTGCATCCCCCCTCCCCCCCCCCCCCCCCCCTGGAACGTCTCCTCCTGGTACGTCCCCTCCGCACTTCCCTTAACAATGAGCACAACGTGCCAATAATATACCTTTAGTGAGCCCGTGGGCGACAGCATCTTGAAGCAAGCCAAAAAAGACATGCCAAAAGACAAGCCCAGAACCACGAAGAAACCATCAAACGAAAAGTGATGAAAAGGCGGCCGCTAGAGAGGAAGGATAATCCGCTGTGTATAGGACCGCACCCTTGAGGAAGGCTGCATGGCGTCTGCGTTTGGGAGCTTTCAGGGCACAAATTTTTCGCAGACAACCTCCAAAGAGAGAGAGGGAGACAGAGAGAGAGGGAGAGAGAAAGGGGACTAGATATATTGAAGGTATTTTCCCCCCGTGCTCGACGTGCTGGCCTTGTTTGGAAGTGTGCCTGCAGTCGAGGACCCTGATATTTGGTGCGCCTCCCCACTGTCTCTCCACTTCGAAACTCCTGGCACCGTCCCTGTCGGGAAGACGTACCGTGACCTTGACGGAGATAAACCCCACTTTGGAAGCACCCAGCAGGCGCGTCCACCCACCGCTGTTTTAATCTTTTGTCCCTCGCGTCGATTGCTGACGAAGAACCCCGGGGGGGGGGGAGTTGCCTGGCGAGGCGTTTGGGGGGGGGCGATCGCCCCCACCGCCCCCCCCCCCCCCCCTTGGATCCGCCACTCGTGAAGGATGGCAATTTCAGGGAAAAGTATAACAAACTATTTTCACTGAAATACAAAGTTCAATCTAACCAAAGTGAACATAATAAAACGAACACACGTTGATAATATAAAGCAATGTCAGTGATATAAGGAATAATAAATGAATTGTAAAAAACAATTGCACTGTAAGCAACGGGTGGCGCTGCGCTCACGCACACCTTTTGTGATCAGAATTACATGCTTTTGACTAGAAATTACCGCGAATGAAAAGGTAATTGTGACTAGTTATATTAGAAAGCAATTTACAGGTTCTCTTTATCATCTCATTTATGCCAAGCGCCTACACATTAAAACGCAGCCGCCTGCGTTCATGGAAAAAAAAATATCCAGGACGTCCTCCGCTTGAACTTTAATGTCGCGGTCAACATTAAAAAGCGCTATACTTCGTTTCAGCTTAGGTCCAGACGCAGACGATGCTACAAGCGTAAGCACGGGGCTTTCGGTGTCCCTGCCAAGCACGCGTGCTCGTGCAGTGCAAGCACTGTTCAGGGCACATGCTCGCGCTTGTAGCATCGGCTGCGTCTGGACTTAGGTAAGCTGAAATGAAGTATATCCGAGCAGTTGCTCATTCGAAGTGGACGCTGCCAGTTATGTTTTCAACCGTCGTAGTGAAAAGAATGAGCGCTCAGCTTCCACCATTCTTTCGCGCAGGGTCGCTAGAATCTTGAGGATACGATGGACATTCTGAAATAGGGCCTCCGGACAGAGGGCGACGGGCGCTTCACGTTTCTCCCTCTTGCATTGGACGCCTAAAATGTCCTTATTTTCGGCGAAGTGTTCCTCACTTTGCGAAAATCGTCCCTCACGGATGCGATGAAGTCAGTCTTTCTTTCTACTTTGTATGTCGAGGTGGCATCCGATGCAATTCCTTATTAGATTAATCTCTTCGTTGCACGGAACATCAGAAACTCCGAAGAGCCTTCATATTCTCACTACGCATAGGCGCAAGGGTATTCAAGTTTGTTTCCACGTTTGGCGTGTAGTTTCTGTGTGGTGCGTCATGTCATTTCTCCGAGTGACGGAACGACGAGTTCAGACTGATGACTTCTCCTTACCCTGAGGATATGCTCCTGCTGCAGCCTTTGGACCACGTTGCAAGATAAAACGGCCTAGCAAAGATAACACTCTCTTTCCTTCGGCATCTGGTTTTGTAGCACGAATTTGTTAAACCTTTAATAGATGATAGGTTCTGGTTTTGTGATTGTTCAGAATTACCTTCGCCCTATATATGGGCCTCTAGTGTTTGTGTGTGGTCGGTTGCTTCAATTCTTCAGCGTCAAGTTTTTTTGGCTGCATAATTTTTTTTTTGTGGAAGTATAGCTATTTTTGTGTTTTATCTGGCCTTCACGCATTGGTAATGCAATGCTACCTCAAAAAGCGGGGGGAGTTGTGTGCTGTGAAGAAGCTTTTAAAATTGGTGGGCCGCAAGTACGACGACAGTAGAACAGTGAGCCAGCACGCCCGTATTCCTGTAAATAAAGCCTGCTCCGTTTTGAAAAATGGCAATGCAGCTTTACCGTTTTTGTCTTAACAGCGCCTCTCTAATCTTTGCCCGAGCGTTCGTGTCGGCGAGCTCACCCTGCGTCATTGAGGGGGGGAGGGGGGGGATGCCATTGAACCCCTCCCGAAATAAAATCCTGGCCGTGCCAATTTTTGTTTCCTCTTATTACGTTTATCAAGTTTACTTCACTTCATCATGACCACAGCAGGGCAGGTTATTGCCATTTTAGATTCTACCATGTCGCTCTCCCTAGCATTGTCCTTTGTGGACGCTTGTCAGTGCCCGTTTCACCTGCTTGGCATCTGGGTAAGACAAGAGAAGGTCAGGAATGGTGGCTGTAATCTGGCGCATGTGCAAAGCGTCTATACATTGGCTGCACAAGATTCACTAACAGCCCTAGAACCTAATGGATTTGCTGAACAGAAACAGAACAAAGGCGTTTCTGACGCGTGTTCTAGCAAAGACAGTTGTGCTACAGAGTGATAAATTAGGCTGTATTTTTTCTCTAAGCACATGTTTATAGCATTAACTTTCATCAGGTGAAATTTCAGTGTTAATTTTGCTTTTATTGGAACAAGCTACCAGCTTTGTTATATAGCGACTATTAATAAATAGGAATGTCGCAAACCTCCCGAAGTTCGAATTTGACAGTTTTCGAAATTTTTGAACCTTTCAGGGGTTTTATTTCGTAAAGTTAGAAGTCATCTAACTTCTAAAATTTCAAATTCGACAGTTTAGATTTTTTTTTTTTTAAATTGAGGTTCGCAAAATTTGACGGTTTAAATTTTTGTATGATTCAGGTTCGCAAAATCGATAATTTCGAGCTTGTTTTAAGCCTCAGATTCGAAAACTTCGAAAAAATATAATTTTTTCGGAGCTTAAGTTTGCGAAGTTCGAAGCCTTCGAACCTCACGAAGATTGGAGTTCTCGTAAATATTGCGAGCTGAGCTCCAGAAAGTTTACCTTACACGTGCCGTAAAGTTCATTTAGTTCATTTAGGAGAAAATACTGGGCCACAGGCAAGAATAGAATCAACACAGAACCCGACACAGCAAGAGCGCAAGGAGCACTCGTTGACTAAACTCGAGGCCCCCAAAAATGCGGTTCAACAGGCTCTCCGGAAGTATCTAGACTTTGTTTATCTTTAAGCTACTTTTTCAAACATAAACAAGGCTTTGTATGTACACTGGATGGCATACAGTCAACCTAAATGCACATACCGAAACACTGGTTATGAAATTTGGTTCTCAACTCGAGCGCTTTGTACTGCTGTCTGTCTGTGCGACTTTTCCTCTGGTGGCTCGAGAGTCGAAAGCCTTCTCTATGGTGTGGCTCGCACGCCGTTCATTTGAAAGAAGGGCGTCCCAGAATTACTCCATTCGCCACTCCGCTTTCAGCGTGATTTTCTGCCCTTGCTAACACAAGCGTGGACGCGCAACCAAAGCACAGGGGAAGTCAGCGAGCGGTTACAAACTGTCGCCGTAGCACTGTCAATGCCAAGAGCTCGTGCCGGCCCGGAGACGCGCTCGCTCGCGCTCAGGAACAAAAAAGAAAAAAAAAATGGTCAGATGTCATCACCCTAAGCAAAGTGCACATGAAGGCACCCTATTCCACCAGCGTGTGCTGCTCCACAGCCCCGCACGCGCATGTGTGTCGCCCTAGAAAACGAGGAAAACACATGCCATACGCACAAACTTTCTAAATGGCACTTTCCAGAGGCTTTCTTTTAAAGATGTATAGACCGTATAGCTAATGAAGAGCTTCTGTCAGGTGCCATCTTGAGAGCAGGGCACAGAAGAGTCGTCTACAAGGCAACCCCGAAGTTACTGCCGAAGAACCGGGCATCTTAATTGAGTTTTGAACACTTCCTTCCCTTTTAATGTTTCAACAATGTGGTAACGCTCGGGCCATTTAGTTTGGTCGAAATGCCAGGCTTTTTGACCTACAATATTTTCCTCCTTCATGACCACATTTGTTTGCATGCATGTACAGTGCGCCTCAAACTTAACGCCGCCACGACATTTGCCGTTTCTGACAGTCCCTGCGGCGGCCGATTGAACTACCTGAAGAATGTTTGGGTTTCCGATTTCTATCCCACCCTAAGAAGGCATCCCAAACGTTTTGGTGACAAATTTAAGAGTAAGTAGCCGACACGAGCTCAATATTTGGGAACCCAGTGGCGGCGTTAAGTTTGGGGTGCACTGTACACTGTATTTTTAGAGCTCTTACAGGATTCACATTCTTGTGTATGTTGAACTGCAAAAGAAAATTGTTTATAGGCATTTATAAACTTTGTGCAATTGTTATTTTTTAATTTCGAAAAATGTTTTAATTTGATTTAAAATTATTACAGGTAAAACGTGCAATTAGGTTGTGACAGCTTCACTTTCTGAAGACAGCTTTTTTGAGGAATGCTAAAAAAAAAAATTAACCGCATCTCCACGTGGTGAATGATGTTGATTGGGGCGAAGCTCTGGTGGTGCTTGTCTGCGTAGACGCTGAGCCGCAGCATGCCGAGCCTTTTGTTCATTTTCATCCATGTCAGAAAGAGAATGTGTGGTATGGTACGTGGTTATATACGCATTTGAGCATTTGACTGGAGCCCCCTTGTCTATAAACGTTGAGCCAATGCATGCAAACTTTAACGCGATTATATACGCATTTGACCGCAGCGTCCTCTCCTGTTGAGCGGCTACATGCTACGTTTCACCCATGACATCCCCAGCTCTTGAGCTAATACCAAATCTCGGAGCCCCCTACTCGTCCCGCAGTCGTGGCCGAGGGGTTAAGGCGATTAACTAGAACTCCATTGGGGTCTCCCCGCACAGGTTCGAATCCTGTCGACTGCTCAAACATATTTTTCATCATTTTTTTCATCTTTTTTTTTTCATCTTCACTCATCATCATCATCATGAGATTCACTCATCATCATCATCATGAGATTCACTCATCATTATCATCATCATCATCATCACTTCATCATCATGAGAGCACCGGACGGACGGACATGGCTAGCCCCTAAGGAGCTTCGCCCCTAAAAATGCACAGAATAAACAGAACAGTCATTGCTGATATCTCCCCTCAGGACCGAGGTAAAATGAGCACATATCACTTCAGTCACCCAAGACAACTCTTTAGAGAAACAATTCATTATCTTGAGAGTCTGTTTCCTGGTTCCTTTAATGGGATGTATGTCAGCCTGCTCCATGCTTGATCGTTGTATGTTCGCTGAAAAGGTCAAGAAGGTCGCGAAGTGAAACTAAACTCGAATCACACCGCGACGCGCAGCAACTAAGTCGGGGCAGTCGCCAATCGAGGCTCGCCAACAACAGGCAAGATAGGCAAGAACACGTGTGGTGGCTCCGCCTAGGAACAACGAATAAAAGCTTCGGCGCAATATTTTGAATCCTGATGAGATTCACAATTCGTCAAACTTTTCAAGGTGGCAGGTTCAGAATTATGTTACTTTTCAAACTTTTCAAGAAACAAACTCGAAAATTCGAAAATCGTCGAATTTTTAAATTTAGTAAGTTTGAAAGTTTGTAAGTCGCAAACTTTGTAACGCAGTAAGTTCAAAATAATCAAATTTTCGAATATAAGACCTTCGGAAGTTTGAAATGATACAATTTATAAACGCAAAAATTTGACAAAGCAAAACTTTTCAAACCTTTCGAACCCCCGGGTTCAACCTTCAAACCTTAGGTTTGAAAAAAGTTAGCGGCATCTCTATTCATAAATGTAGGGCAATTCTACTCAAGTTTAGCGTTGACTGAGTTGTGCCGCCAAATATTACAAGGTTAAAATTATTACTAAATATATTGTTTAAAAGAATTACCACCCACCAAATCTATATCTATAAAATTTTCTGGTATACACATTGAAAATATTCTTTGTCTTTCTTCTTTGTTCACTTCTACATAAATTATTTAAAAAAAAATGTGTGCGGTACTCAGCACTCTAAAAGGCTTATAGAGATAAAAACGACACTCCTAGATAAAAAAAAAGAATATTCCTTGAGAAGGTGTAGTCTACTTTACTTTATCTTAAGTCGCTCTTCCCCTTAGATTTTTCACTTTTATAATTCTTTAATGAAGATGAGATTGTTACAAATGGCAAATGAACAGCAATCCAGAGGCCTGCACCTTTCAAACAGCATCCAATAATGATTATTGTAATTTCGGCACACATTCATCGTCGTAATAACATTTTTTTAGGATTTTGTGTTTTTGGGGTTTATTTTGCGTAAAATTTGAAGGACATTTTTCGGAGTTTATCTTTCGCTGAAAATTCGGGGCTCATCGGAGTTAATTTTTTTAGCTTCCTTATTGCCCGAAATTTGGAGAATAATTTTACCGTTTCCAATCTTTCAGTATTAAAAAATTAATAATATCTGGAGATAAATATACACTAAATTCATAACAACTCACCTGATCAAACGACATGTTTGCAGCTGCACTTGGCATGGGTGTCAGATCTTGCAAATTAGTGTTGCTTTAATTAACATCAATGCTTTGAAATAACTAAACACCAGGATGTAGTTGCTGGGAAGCGAAAAAGCTTCAGTTGCCCCCCCTTACTAAATCTATAGCTTTCACTGCTATAAAAACACAATCCCCTCCTTCCCCTAAGAAGCACAGATAGTATGCTCCAAACTGAAAACTCGGAGAGGCTTTTCTCGTGACTCAGAAGTGCGATGGCCCATTTTTCCGAACAAACCTTGACGAGATAACTACTGGTCTCCCTCTTGTCAATGGTGGTCCGATATTTTAAAGGAAACTGAAGTGACCTAGGTAATCTCAGAACCACCAAACCCGTCCTCTCGCGCAATTTTTGTAAAATACTAGCATCTTTTATTTTTTTTTTGCTTTTATTGCTTTTTATTTTCCCATTGTGACCTCAGAATTTAGAGTTTTAGGGACAAATCGGAATTGACGAAAACTTTACCAATGAGTGTTCTTCGGAGTTTTTCGAATTTATTCGAGAACACGGCACCGTAAACGTTTTCCATCCGCTTCAGTGACTCCGAGGCAAAGCTGCAGCCTACGGGTCCCCATTTGGCGGGTTCGAACCAGGTGGCGGGTTCTAATCCCTTCTCAGGCGAGGCACCTGCAATCTGTCTTGCAACGAAGGTGTCGTGTAACCGAGATATTAATCGTGCACGTCAAAAAATCTTCAGGTATTGTCTAAATTAATCCTCAGTCCTCCGCTGGGGCATAAAACCCCCGGATTTGACTTTGATAATCATTTTCTGTCGATTTTTCCTCCATTTGCGGTTGTTTTCAGAGCATTTTTTTTTTTTACACTTCCCCGTGCAGGTCAAAGGAATGACTGAGCCATGGCAACAGTGGGTACAGCACTTCCGGAGGAGACGCGGTGGGCCATCTTCCGAGCGACAGTGTTCATCAGCAATATAACAGCCATGCGGCAGCCTGCACGCACCATCTACATCAACAGATAACTACAGATGAAACCGCTTCTTTAATTTTACTTTTTTATTTTTAGTTCAATCATTTTGCAAGACGTAAATCTTCCCGTCGTTTCCCGTCAATTTTAAGCGAGGCTTTTCGTTTTAAACTTGCGCCCTTCGAGCCTCGATTTGCCCGCGGGTTCCTCGAGACCGGGCTCGTGTACATATCGTCCGTCGCCGTTACTCCGCCACGCTTTCCCGGAGGCTCTGGTTTGGAGCCGGCGACATCGCTTTCCGATCGAAACCTACCTCCGCATACGACACTGCACAGAAAAGAAATAAAAGAAGGCAACTCGAGAAACAAAGTAAAGCGAACCAAAAAGGAAGCGGCGAGGTGCGCTCCACCTCCACTCGAGGGGGGAGGGAGGGCAGGCGAGTCACGTGCACCCGATGGATGTCACCCGCAAGTACTTCAGTCCCCGTCTCCTAGACTACATCGTCATCACTGGAGCGCGCCAGCCCAGCCGCACCACCCCGGTGCAGCCGCCGGAACTCCTGCGCCGCTACCCAACGGAGGACCACCCGGACTTCCCGCTTCCACTGGACGTGGTCTTCTTCTGCCAGCCGGAGGGCTGCATCCTCCTGGGCGCCCGGCGCACAGAGCCTGCGCGAGTCGACGCCCTTCGTCTTCGCCCTGACGGAGAAAGACACCAGCCGTGTCCGCTACGGTATCTGCGTCAACTTCTACCGGCCGATAGACCGGGCGGATGGATTCCCGCGGGGCTCCGGGGACCAGTCCTCTTTCGAGGGTGGGGACGTGGTGCTGCCTCCGGAGGCGGGACCGGTACCCCCTGTACCGGCCCGGCGGAAACGGCTGTCGAACCACTCGCTTGTCTCGCTGTGCATCATCAGCCACCATCCGTTCTTCTCAACGTTCCGAGAGTGCCTCTTCACGCTCAGGAAGCTCCTCGACTCGTCCAACGAGAGACTGCTGTTTGGTCTGAGGATGGCGGGGAAGGCCCCGGGCAGGTGAGTGCACCAACCGGTCGACTCGACGTTTAACGAGTGTGCTGATCTATGTGTAAGCGAGAAATACCGTGGTACGGAAGATTGGCAGTAGCCGAACTCGCTCAGTTTGTTTCTCTGCACACCTGTTGACGGCTCTACAAGTTGATTTTTCTGCGGTGCTAGGCATATACGCTTGTTATGCTATCGTTTTTTTCTATTTGGTCATCACAACCTAAGCTATCACTTGTAGTTTGTCATGTGTGAGAAAACATTTGATGCACATTGAAATAGTACATAATCGGGAACTGTGTTAGGCTTATGACCGATGTCGATGTCAAGCGAGGCAACAGCCACCGGATTTATAACTTGATGTCGAGGTGTTGGAGGTCTAGGATGTTTTCTAAAGGTATGACATGTTGTAGTTCCCAGGTAAAAGCAGTGGGCTTCTTTGAAGTGTATGGTAGACCGATTGTTGCCCTTAACGTTGTTTAAAGGGCAACTTCGATGAATTTCAAAAATATTGGTATAATGAGTGATTTCACATTAAAAAGCCCTAATAAAAGGCACTATGTCATTGGCTTTTAGAAGAATGGGATTATATTGTTAAGTTTTACTTCATACACGAGCAGAAATCGAAACCGAAGCTTCGACTTTGTCCGGCAACATTGACCTCGGGCCGCCAAAAACATAGCTATCACGTGGTATGAGATGTCACATGATCCACTACGCAACGGAGGGCAGGATTGGGGCAGGCCGGTGGGCCACCGTTGGGGCAGGCGTATGCCAGGCGGAAGTGTCGTCTGCACCGCACTCTTCACCACGTTTTGGTGTCTAAATCATTCGACGACGTCTGCACAACTGCGGTATCAGTCTGTGCATGTAGTGTGAACGAAACTCCCTAGAGACAATAATGACAAACGGTGAGACAATGACGGTGGTTGGGATGCGGGAGAAGGCGGTAACAGGTGGCACAGCCAGACGGCTCCCAAGAAGTGTGCTGCGCAGGCAGATACTGTCGAGACTGGTTATAATGAAGTCAACGGGAATCAGAAATCACTTCGCTATATCCGCTATTTTGTTATAACCGACTTCGGTTATACGTAACAAAGTGCAAAAAGGAAGGGGAAATCGCGATCCCTTCGCTGTAGCCGCTATTTTGTTATAACCGACTTCGCTATAACCGGTCTTGACAGTAGACACCATTAAGTGGACACTGCTGAGCGCCAAGAGGAAATGAATTCTGACGTCACCTGTTACGCTTGCCCGGAAAAATAAACGCAAACAGATGGGGGCAATGCTGATGATGTTTAGCTCAATGTTGACTACGCCAACACTCTAGTCCTTTTCACCCTCCGTTGCACGGGCGCTGCCATCTTGGAATGACGTGATGCCCTAAACTGGCTGGCTTGAGTGCGACTCAAGCCAGCCAGTTCTCGATTGGTGGTTTTCGGGTGGAAAGAAAACAAATTTCGAGCCGCAAATTGGGTTCTGGGTAGTTGGGCTCTCGTATGTCATGTACAAATAAAAACCTTGGCAAGCATAAATACCCTGCCAGTGTCCCTACCCATCCCCCAGTTTTTCGTGGTTGAGTAATAATAATAATTTTCATTTTCATTTCAACCCAGGAGGGTTGAGGTGTATAAGAAAGGCCGGAGGCCTGTACCAGGTGGCCTAGTACACCAAAATAGAGCAATAAATAAATAACGCTATTCACAAGTTTGCTGTAGTGCTTGGTGACTATGAATGAAGATGCTGTGTGGTTCGGTATATCTCCAAACTTTGCTTGAGTGCTTGCTCAGCATTTTAGGGTAGTTTTATTCTACTGCAATTTAGCGTGGGTACATTTTCTCGCTAGCATTTTGTTATTTTTACTAGTTAAAAAACATGTACTGGTATGTAAATGCACTGGTTGTGTGGAGCATTACCTGCCTTTACTTTGTGGGATGTGATGGACATCAGAGGCTACTACTAGATCTATTTTCTTTGTGTATTTCCACCCTTTTCAGAGACAGTGTGTGGAATGTGTTTCTGGGTCGTGTCGTGGAAGGTATTTCGAGCACTGTCCTCCACGAAGTAAGGGAAATTGAGACATGGATGCTGAGGCTTCTGAGCGCCCCCGTTCCCGTGCCTGGCAAGACACGTGTTGAGGTGTGTTCTGTCCTTCCCTTTTTCCCCGATTCCTTATGACAGAGGTTAATGCCTTAGACATTACAATGATGGAAGCATAAGAATGTCAGCTGTCAACTGTTATAAGCTTGAAAGGGGGGAACTAAGAACACGGTGCAAAATATCTGTTGTCTTGGCCAAGCTTCTAGTAGTGGGTTTGTTCAGTTGTTCTCTGTATTTTTGTGTCCTTTTGCAATCTAACTATTTTTTTATGCAACTATTGTTGGTGACAGATCAAGAACGGAGCGAAAGCTCCTCCCACCTCTTTTCACTTTAGCAGAGCGAATGCTGAAGGGGAGGCTACTTCCTCCCCATCGTTCGCTCTGCCGCAGGGGAAAGAGGTGGGAGGAGTTTCTGATTTGTTCTTGACCTGCCACCGACTGTAGTTCATAATGACAGTATAGACTCTCATTAATTAAAACTCCAGAAAGCCATGCATTTCGTTTGAATTATCGGAAATTCATCTAAATATGTTGTGAGATAAAGTTATGATTTGCCATATGAATGGCTACACATGCAAAGCAGATATTTGATGATTTCCTCTACATAGGCCTGCTGATCATAAGCTGGTAGGCCCCACATGAAACATTTTTTAAATGTATGACATAAGTTTATTTATCCTTCAAAAATGTGGTTTATCTAATACTGTTTAGACAGCACATGACAACTCAAAACAAAAATAAGTTCATCAGACCAAGAAGTTTCTAATGTGAAATATTAAGCAGGGGACACATACATGAGCGATGAAAACGGGCACTGCCCGGCAGTTTTCATAGCAACTTGCGTGAATGCTGTGACGTGGACCTATGAAGTGCCGCCACGTCACAGCGTCCCCTTAAGTTGCTGTGGAAATTTCCGCATGGTGCCTGTTTTCATAGCTCATTTGCGCCTTGCTTGAGCCCCGTTGAGTGCGCTTCTCACCGAGCGCCGATGCACTGCAAAGAAGCAACACTCGCAGAAGCGAGCTCTGCGGATGTTGCTTCTGTGCAGGGCACCGGTGCTCGGAAAGAAGTGCACTCAACGGGGCCGCGCGAACAAAAAGTTTGAATTACACGAACACGCTGTTCGATTTAAGCGGCTTACGAATACATTAAAAACGTAACGAGACAACCGACATTTTAAAATTTGTTTAAATTAACCAGAACTACGATATATTCGGGTTTGAATTATCGCGAGCCTACCGTATTGATCAGTAGTCCATCTATGAGCTACAACTTATTTTTTTCCAAATGTTTGCCTCATTTCACAGTAGCTCCAGGAAATTCATATAAATTTTATGCACTCTTGAGCATGTTAAAAGATGTGCCTCTTGCCCATCTCGATGTTCATTCGTTTGTTCAGTACAGCTTACTACAGCAGAGTGTTCTCATCTCAGTTTTTATAGGCATCTTGAGACTCTTTTCTTAAGTTTGTGTTGCATTCCTCAAAAGAACACCAACCTTATGTTTGTTTTTCTAGCTGAAATAATTAATCTATCTTACTAGGTAGACATTAATGTTCTGCTGGTATTCCTTCCTCCACCTTTTATTTGACGAAACCGTTCCGAAGGGCTATAGTTATCGCTATAGCTCGAGACGTCTAGTGTGGTAACGGGCATTGTAGAATAATGCTTGCCTTTGGGCCTTGGTGTGGGTGTCCATGCAGGTTGCCATACTGCCTAGAAGCGTGGAGCGGCCACTGGTGTTTGCACTTCCGGACCACACACGTTTCTCCTTGGTCGACTTCCCGTTGCATCTACCTTTGGAGCTCTTGGGTGTTGACACCTGCATGAAAGTGCTCACCTGTATCATTTTGGAGCACAAGGCAAGAGGACGTCCTTATTGTGCTCCTAAAGCTCTTTCAAGCGTTCACGTTTGACGGGGTTATGACTAGGGAAGGATGCCGCAAACCTCCCAAAGTTCGGGCTCTAAAGATTTGAAATTTTCTAACCTCGCTAAGGTTCGAATTTGAAAAGTTTGCAACCTTAGAACTTCGCTGAGGTTCGCAATAAGAATAATTAAAAAATGTTAAGGTTTCTGAAAGTATGAGTTCGAAGATATAGAATTTTGTGACAGATAGCTCGACATATGCAAACATTTCGAATTTATTTAAGATTCATGTTAGAAAAGTTCCAATATTTCAAATTTTTTCGAGGTACAAGTTCGAAAAGTTCGGAAGTTTCGATTCAAAGTTCCAAGCCTGAATTTCACGGATGGAAATCAAGTTCCACAGTTTCAAATAAGTTTTCATAAATTAATCTAAAAAAAATTGTGAAATGTGCTACAACTTTTACTAAAAGCATTGCCCAGACCACAGAGGTTCAACTGGTGCAAGTATCTATGCGACTTCTGTGACGCACATTGAAGCAGACAGCAACCAGTCTACTTTTGCGGTGCTCCTGTGCATTCTTATGGGAAAACGTGCATGCATTTTGTCTCTTTGCCGGAAAATAATGTGGAGCACTTTGGTTATTTGGGTCGTACCGAATAGTATGTACCTTGATTAACATTGTTAAAGTGTAATTGCTTTAGCTAGCACATTTCTTTTCATCAATGAATGATGTTTAACTTTGCTACATTTCTGTCTCAAACGTTTTCCGCAGCGGGTGTGTAAAAACAAGCGACGATTCAAAGCGAAATAGCAATCGAAAGGGATATAACGTGTTCCAGCTTCACCAGTATTCCGGTGACGCTTATATATTGCTAATATGCCAGTCCTGCCACTATATGAAAATGACCCCGTCGTGCATCTTTGCGAGCGGTTAAAAACATTCAAAACGTAAAGCATAAAGTATAAAGTATGTGGGCTATGAAAGGCGTCTGTTTGTATTGTTTTCTCTGCCGAGCAGCTTTTATCAGGCACTTGTTCTCAGAGATTTCGAGCGTGCGGTTGATGTTTTGAACGTAGAACAAGCAACGTCGCACAGAGCAGGAAGAATAAAGCAGTACTTACTTATTTAAAATCGGAATATATTACGTGGCCTTCAATTTATTTTGATCATACATGCACGAGTAGTTACTGATCCAGTGTTACTGGGTAGTTCTTGCCGTCTCTCTTGGTTCCCAGATGTCCTTCATTCGTTTGGCTCGCATATCCCTCATGCTGGAAAGTGCCGACGTGTTCGCGCTGACAATGTCCGACAGTGCACGAAAATACATGTACGGAGCCGTTCTAGCACCGTTTTTAATGCAATGAATTTGAAAGGAAAACGACGTAACTGACCAATTATTTCGTCTGCCTGACTGATAAATGTTCCAAGCTACCTAGTACATACAAATTATTTGGGATATTTACTCTTCCGATCGAGCACAGGAAGAAAATGCACTCACTTTTTCCCATAGAAATGCATTACCGGAAGTAAATTTTCAACTGGTTGCTGTCTGTTTCAATTTGCGTCAGCACACTAGCGCTAGGATTGAGTAGAATGCAACAAGACGAAATTAGGGGACCACCCGACCTAATACGGCTCATCAGGTCACGACCAGTTGTTATTGGGCTGACCATATTGCCGATGCCTGGTACTTTCCTTCTTTGACGAATGGAGATATTGGCCGCTCTAATATGCAGCCGGTTACTGATGATAATGAAGTAAGTGCCGATTCAGCGCTCGCTGTAGCGCATCGGCGTCGCTCTCCGCGCGCGCCTTTCTTTGATGCGAGGAAATTGAGGGACTCGCGTTCAAAAACAATTAATGCTACGAAGGATGCTCCCAGCGAAGTGCCTCGGTTGAATTTCGAGCCTGCAGATCAAGGATCTGTTGGCCTACAGGTTACCTCAGGGCAACCTATGGAGTTGTGCGCGGGAGAGGCTCTGCGCGGAAGTCGAAAGAAAGAGGTGCTATAGTCGGTTACAGGTCAAGAACGAAGTGGAAGCTCCTCCCACCCCTTTCCACCTCAGCGGAGCGAATGGTGGTGGGGAGTTCGCCTCCCCTCCAGCGTTCGCACTACTAAAGTGGAAAGAGGTGGGAGGAGCTTCCACTTCGTTCTTGACCTGTCACCGACTATAGGGACGAGGCCGAGTCCACCCCAAAGTGATCATTTGGCGCTTTACAAGCGCGTTGTTTGTAGCACGATCAGCTAACGGTAAGATTCTGAATGCAAAATCAACCCCACTTCACACATTGACATCTCGCGTTATTGAAGCGGAAGTTTTGCTTGTCCCATTTCGCAAAAAAGCGGCGTCGTTGTGCCCGAAAGATGGTCATAAAACTTTGTCATCAAGCACGCGCCACTCAATCATATACTCAAGGACGACGCTGTCCTTGGCGTCGTCCTTGAGTTCGTCCTACACGTCGTTCTTGATGTCATCCTATAGTCGGTGACAGGTCAAGATCGGACTGGAAGCTCCTCTCACCTCTTTTCCCTTTAGCAGAGCGAATGGTGGAGAGGAGGTCGCCTCTTTTCCAGCGTTCGCACTACTAAGGTGGAAGGAGGTGGGAGGAGCTTCCACTCCGTTCTTGACCTGTCACCGACAATGCATGTCGTTCTCGACGCTGTTCTTGGCATCGATCTCTACGATGTCGTCCTGTACGTCGTCCTAAACTTTAATACGTGTAGAAACATTACTTGAAAATATTCCACCCGCGGGACTATGCTTTCGCCTTCCTACACGTAAGCAGTCTTAAGTGTCCTTCTGTAATTTTTTAAAAATATTTGTTACCTCAAAGCTATAGGGGTGAACTGGGTTCTAAATTTGTCTGACTTTTGTTCGAAAGGTCGAAGTTCGTCGAACTCTTGAGCTCGCCAGGGTTGAAGGTTAGGAAATCGTCGAATTTCTCAGCGGAATAAGTTTGAAAATGTTGAATTTCATAGCGCGAAAAATCAAAAGTTTGAAAACAATTATTTCTCAGCGCCAAAAATTTGGAAGTTTGAAAATCATCAAATCTTTTGTGTAATAAGTTCTGCGTTTCGAAACTTTGCGAACCTTTTGAATCCCTCGGTTCGATCTTCGAACCTCAGGTTCGCAAAACGTTTGCGGCATCTCTAGTTATGACTCATGTTTCACCATGACACGTCGCTCAGAGTTAGCGTAAGAAAGCCATATGAAGCATGATTACATGTTTCTTACAAATTTACCATATTTTACGGACTATACATGAAAGTTAAAATTTTACCCGATGCGGACTATCTACACTATACAAGGATTTATTTTTTTCTCGATCGGTCACTGTGACAAGATGTGAAGGATTTGATGAATAATGGAGTATATTAACCCCTTAAGTGCCAAATTTGTTTTTCTAAAAGTAACCTAAAAGTGCCATATTTTTTTATATTTTGAATTGTTATTCCTATAGTATTACACATAAAATTTGAAAAGTTTATTACGCAAAAATCAGCGGAGGTGAAAAAAATATTTGCCAACTAAAACGAGTGCTGCCATCTATGATCAGCGCCGCAAAACTATTCGGACGAGCCTAGCTTGTCCGTGGAATTGAGGGCTACCGAAAAAACCACTGGACGAGCTGAGCTCGTCCACGGCATTTTTAGCCAGAAAGCGGCCGACGAGCTCCGCTCGTCCAAGGCACTTAAGGGGTTAATGTTGATTTACATATGATACAAGCTTTTTTTGTGAGCTAATACAGCAGGCATTTGTCAAGGTGTGCTGTGTATGATCATTTTTACGTTCAAACTAGGCACTATGTGCAGACTATGCATGGCGTGCAAACTGTCTAAGCAAAAACATCTTTTTTTTTTTTACCCCAAATTTGCTTCTGCAGACTATGCACCGGGAGCGGACTATAGTCCGGAAAATACGAGACTATGTTGTGTGATGTTTAGTCACTGGAGCTCCAGTATTAGGCGTAGCCCCCAAAGTGTTCTGAATCAAGCTAAATTGCCCCTTTGGGAAGTTTGTTTTTCAGGAGTGGTACGAGGTTTCTTTGTTTGTCACTCTCCAGTTTGGGCATTATTAGCTTAGGCAAGGGTTCTCAGAATTTATGAATCTTGACAAATGCCTACCTCTTAATTGATAGCTCAAGATCACCTCCTACTCACGGTATTGGTGCAGTGAAACGGTGCAAAAGCAGACCTCGTAAATGTATTGAGGAGTTTGTGGCGGCATAGGCAGTCATGCATTAATGGAGGGCTCGGGTATTCATAATAGCGCGTAAACTGGAAGGACACTTCATTTAGAGGCAGGAGGGAGTGCCGAGGAAATTTGGAAGCTCGGGTTGCTCCAGAGGGGTACTCTGGTGGAATAGGAACCCAGCTGCAGAGTGCATGAACTGAGGTAACTTTAATCTTTACAGCTGGTGCTCCAGTCACGTGATTACAACGCGCTGTCTATGAGCGTCATGGCCTTCGTTACGATGATCTACCCCTTGGAGTACATGTTCCCTGTGATCCCGCTTTTACCAACGTGCATGGCTTCTGCAGAACAGGTGAGCCAGAGCTTGTGAGAGTCCGTCAGCAGGGAATCGTAAAGTAAATACTATATTTGAAAAGTTTAAATGAAAGCACCTTTAAAAAACAAAGGTTAAATTTGTTGCATGGATATTTTGACAGTGGAAAGTTAGTCTGCCTCACCTGTCTGATGTCTCCACTGTAAAAGAGAAATTTAGTCAGTGCGATATGACTGCAAATTTGGGGCCTTTAGTATACACCTTAGCAGTAGTGATTCCATGATGGTATGATGCTCACCGAGATTGAAACGGGCAGGGGCTGCAGCGCACTTGTTTCTGCATGTCAATGGTTTTCAAGGTTCTTCTAGTGTGTGAAACACTTGAGAACGTTACAGTGGCTGGAGGGAGGGACTGAGGTCTGGCTCTTGAGGAAAGTCTCGAAACTGGAACAGATGTCTCTACGAGAGAGAGCTCAACATAAATTCTCTACCTAGCTGCGAGATGCTTTAACGAGGCGAAAAATAAACTCTGGCATAATACTTCAACATATTTGTTTCTGAACTCCATAGCTCCAGTGCGCTGGGATGGGAACTTGCATATAACTTTGTGCACTGTTTTGTTGTTTATTTCCATGTTTTTACCTTAATTCGCATTGCAAACAGTGCTTGAGCTCAGGGAGAGCACACAATATAATTTATCTATTGGGCTACGAGATGTGCAGCTATAGGAGGACAAATGTGTTTGCATGCTTCAACGTAGCCATCTCTGAACTCCACAGGTCCGATGTGCTAAGATGGAACGTGCGTTGTCCGTTTTCGTGTCTTGACATTCATTCGTGTCGCAAACATTGTCTGATGGTTCTTCATGGTTCTGTGGGACAGCTCCTGTTGGCGCCGACGCCGTACATCATTGGCGTGCCGGCCACCTTCTTCAAGCTCAAGCGGTCGTTCTGCCTGCCAGACGACGTCTGGCTTGTGGACCTGGACTCCAACAGTGTCATCAAGCCACCCGGGGTTGAGGACCTGCCCCCGCTTCCCGAGCCTGAGGGCAGCCACCTCCTGTACCACCTCAAGCAGGTGGGTTTCTCCTTTAACCGTTTACCAACTTCTCTGGCTGACCTGTTCGCCTTCCTATGCTGTTTGTGTGCATCGGAGTGTCCCTGAAATGACAACATTATTCATTGCAAAAGCCACCTAAAAAATAACACAATCTTTTTTTTTTTTTTTCAATCTTGGTGGTTGGGTATGGAAGCAACGGCGTTTGCAGACGGACAGATGTCATTGTCGCAGGGTCAGTCATCTAGTTTTGTTTTGTTTGTTTATTCATACTCCTAATTTCTTTGGAGGTCATATCAGGACTAAAAGGCACATAAATAGAAATATTTTATGGTGCCATCATTGACAAAGAACATTGCAAAAATCAGAATCGATGGCTGCATTAACGACATTGGGGGGACAGGTTATTCTATTCAATTACTGTTCTAGGAAAGAAGGATTACTTGAATGAATCATTTTTAGAATTATATGGTTTGAGTGTCTTCTGATGTGAAGATCTGGTTACTCTGGGGCAAAAAAAAATCAATGTACATACCTGCCAACTCTCCCGAATTGTCCGGGAGCCTCCCGAAGTTTGATCACATCTCCCGATTGTATGGACGCGACCTCAAATCTCCCGAAAAGTATCCGCCGTAGGTTTTTTTTTTTTTTTTTTTTTTTTTTTATGACGTCTTATTGCTATAATCATCACGCGTGTGTCATTGCGAGTTACTCGAGAGTAGGTTTAGTAGGTTACTCGGGCGGCTTACCACGTGACAACTCAGAGCAGTAGCGTAAAACGAGGGTAGATTTTCAAACGCCAAGGTACGAAACCTCTACTCCTGAAGTTAGAGCGCATTTTGGAACACGGCTTATATGACCATGGGTGCGCTAGGCTTCAGTTGGCTTTGTCAGGTCGTCGAGTGAGGTGCGGAACGGCGAACTACTCTTCGTGTTTCCCCGAGTTTAGTTGGAACCACTGATCTGTTGGAACGATTGATGGCACTTTCAAAAGCCAAAAAGAAGTACTTGCAAGTATTTCTGAGATCATACGCGACTGAGTTTCCGTGCTTTGTCGCTTCGCGGAAAGCTGACAAGTATGGATTCTGTACCATGTGTGCCTGTGATGTGTGAGCGTTTCGCACGGTGGCAAGCTTGACATCAAGATACACATCGCTTTACGAAAGCATCAGAACCATGCTCGTGCCGTAGAAGGGCAGGGCACCACAGGCAGTTTACTCCAAAACAACTGCGAAGACAGTGTGATTCGCGCAGAGTGCTTCTTCACGGGGTTTCTTGTCAAACTAAAAAAAAATAATAATATGTTTCAACTTTTACCCCCCCCCCCCCCCCCCCCCGCGGCGGTTTCCCGAATTTTTATGTTGCTAGGTTGGCAGGTATGAATGTATTTATTTTTGTCTATTCCCAGCTCATTGTTAGCAATTAAGGGGGGACACTGGCTAGAGGTTGAACTTCTGAACCACTCAAGTGACAGGAATGAAATTTGCAGGGGAGATTTAACTTCAGATGTAGGTGTACTGTGCAAACTTTCAGCTCTCTAGGACAAATTTACATACCTGCATAAGAAGATGTGTCACTCTTCGTTAAGAAATCTATGATAT
This sequence comes from Ixodes persulcatus, assembly GCA_013358835.2. Taxonomy (NCBI): domain Eukaryota; kingdom Metazoa; phylum Arthropoda; class Arachnida; order Ixodida; family Ixodidae; genus Ixodes; species Ixodes persulcatus. The sequence continues at coordinate 112,862 of JABSTQ010000544.1, forward strand.
GCAAATGAAGCTATTAAGCATCATTTTAACTGTTAAATATGAAGTGGGGAATGTGGGACTTCGGGCTATCTAGTTTTTATAACTCAAATGCGGATATTTCAGGAAGAGTGATAACCTCAAAATATGACATGCATATCCTATGTCAATTTCTGAAAACATAGTTTTTTCTCAATGAGGACTTTAACTTAAAACAAAATAAAGTAGATAGCCCGATTCCCCAGTAAATTTCAGTTCAGAAACATCTTGATTGTGGTATCAAAATAATTTTACCTTCGAAAAAAAGATTCCTTCATATGAAATTTGGAGCTAAAAGTGGAACTGAGAAAAATGCATTCAAACATTGAACTCCTTTACTTTGTTACTGCCTCACAATGTGTCGAAAATATTTTATATCAACATACCTATGTGGCACATGGTTATGAAATTTAGTGTAAGAGTGTATAATTAGTTTCTAAAACCGAAAACCTCAAAATTAAAGAATGAATTTTTTCGAAAAATTTTAAAACTTAGGCTCATGTCCCCCCTTAAATAAGGCAATTTCAGCCGATTTTGTTTCCTTTTTTTCTGTAACGTTTCGAGTCTTGCTCTAGAACACAAGTCTGTGGGTGATACATAGGAAGAATACATATTATAAATAAAATGCAGTGCAGTGGGCTGCAGAGCAGGCTAGAGAAGAACATGTGCCGTCAACAGGAGTGTAACTACCTGCAGCATTCCTCGATTGTGATGTCGCTGGACACAATATATGTACCAGTACTAGTATGTGCAGATCTCGTATGAACACTATCTGTGACTCATTGATCGTGCTAAAAGCAATGGGGCCCCTACATTAATGTGTGAACCTTTGTGTTCCGATTGGCCTTGTTTGTATCTTAGTTGGCTTAGCTTCTGTAATACACAAAAAATTATACTGGGCTGTTATTCGCACCTACCCATGGAAGCATAGATTTTTGAATACCTTGTGTTGCGTTATAGGTCTCTCTGTAATGAAAATAATAATCGAAATTGATTAAGTGATGCTTTAACGTTGCTGTTATCGACACTTCTCACCGTGTCCTACCAATAGGAAAGCCTGGGAGTTTTGGGGGATTTCCAAGGAACGTAGAAGAGCCAGCAGAAGAAAATTTATTTAAAACCCGCTAAAAGGATCTGGCTGGGTATGTGCTAACTCGTCAGCACACTACCTTCGATGTCATGTGCAAAGGGATCAAATTACTTGAGACTGTGCCATTGACAGGGAACTAAAAGATGAGGGTACTGTACCGCAGGCCTTGGCTTCGATGAGCATCAACCCTCAGCCAATCAGGAACCTGGACAAGATTCAACCCAGGGCGGCACCTGGTGCCAGTTCCGTGCCAGAGAAGCCCGAACAACAGCCACCTCCCCTCTCTGGCTTTAACCCGCTCATTTACGGCAACGACGTTGACTCTGTGGACGTGGCCACGCGAATAGCCATGGTGAGTGGAGGGACCATCAAATCCCGTTGGTACCAACCAAAGCCGCCAATTTGAAATGTACTTGCTAGTATACCGTATAATACCGCGGAAGGGCCCACTTCGTTCAAGCGCCCACTATTCACTTTTTCCAAACTTGGAAATTCTGCAAATTTTCTTGCCTCTTGCCGTCGAGTTGAGATGGCTGTTTCTTTCCTGTCGCAGGTGCGGTTTTTCAACTCTGTTGGAGTACTAGCCCATTTTATGGAGCACACGCGTACACTGCGCCTGTATCCACGTCCTGTAGTTGCCTTTCAAGTGAACAGCTTCCTTCATTCGCGGGCTAAGCTGTCTACGTTTCTGCGCAAGTTTGTTCGTACACAGGTAATCTTTTTTTTGTGGATTTAAGGGCATACACTTGTGTAGTGGTAGGATCCTAGGCCTAGCTTCTGGAATCCTGGCGTTGTTTCAATGCATGCTCGTAGCAGTTACGAAAAAAATTCTGAAGACAAACTGTGTTCCTATTACTGTATTTCTTTTAGGAATTGACTATGTCGGTTGTTGATGTTACTGCCTGTGAGCTCAGGGTGCATAACTCATGGTGATATGCCATTGAATACAACAGCAAAAGCTTGTGCTGAAGACTTTAAAATTAGAAGCCAATACAATGTGTTAAACTAGTTGTTGCGGCTTTTAGACCTAGTTATGCCTTTGCATGTTATGTCTGAGTTTTGTGAGATGACTTTTCATAGTTTTCTAGCTGGTTTAAGAGAGTGCTATTCTTAGAGGCAAATATGATTACATTTGAGTGGAGGGTTTCTGAAGGTTCTTCTCTGGTCTCTTTGTAGGCTGTTGAGTTTTATGCAGAATGGTCTCTCTGTCCCACCAATGTGGCTTTTCTTCGTGTGCATACGGGTAAGCCTAATGGTCATATATTTATTAGTCGAGATTTGTCATAGTATTTAATTAATTTTGTATATCTGTTGCTTAAATTTTGATTAAATTTGGACGTGCATTTTGTCAACCAATTAGGCTTGTTTACAGGTTAATCTAGTAAGTTATGGTGTTTGAAGTATTTAGTGAGACTTAATTTAGAAGTTATTTACTGGTGGAGAAAGTTTTATTAATTTCTTAATTGATTCAGTTCTCTTATAATATTCAAACCTTTCACAAACGAGCTTTGAGCTGTTAGATTTTTGGTGGAGTTTGATCTAGGAACTGTTTTGGTAAGTCAATACTAAGTGACCGAGTACTAGACAGGTGCACACCCAAGATCACGAGATAATTAAATGTGATAAAATTATTGATGGACACCAGATTTAGGTATGTTATAATCCGTTTAAGCCAGCCCTGCAGTTTTAGGCATAAGGCAGGGATTTCGATTTCATATCCTCTTATGGCACATTGATTTATTTTCGTTCCATATTTTCAGTCGGGTTGCTCAAGTACCGTACAATACTGAGTATACACCCGTGCCACAATACGTGGCCGCCTGCTACTTCTGATATGTTCGAAGTATGGGCAAAGTTTTGATCCCACCCAGCTAACCAAGATGCTCCCCTGCGTCGACAACTTCTCCGAGCGCGCTGGCGCATGGTGGTGAAGCTTGATGCGTGTACACCGGCGCAAAGTGGTTAAGCCTGATGCGCGTGTGCCGGTGATGTGTGATAAGCTCACCCCATTATGTGCCCCTTCTGCATTTTGGTCTTGGACCTGACATCAATGAAGAACATTTTACTTTTACCCAGCCTCGCACATCGCCGTAAAATTTCTAGCATTTGTCTTTTTCACAAAATATTCCACCACAACCCGGTACTCAGAAATCAGCTATTAACCCCACCATCCTTCGTTTCAGCACGTCTAGATCATCAGCACAAAGTAGGAGTTCCATCTTGCCGTTATAACAAATATTTTAACTCATTCATCCCGAGAGTTACAAAAGAATGGAACCAGTTACCTCCATCCCTTGCATCTATTGTTGATTGTGACCTTTTTCGCACAAGTGTTAGTAACAATGTTTTTCCTATTACTTAACTCATGTATCACTGTTGTTTCATGCTGTTTTTATTTTGTTTGTTTATCCCACTCCCCTCTGTAATGCCTCTGGCCCTGAGGGTAAAATAAATAAATAAATAAATAAAAGTGCCTGCCCACCGGTGTTTTCAAGATTATCTTCAAATTTTGGTTGGGCACTTGCGCAGTATTTTATGGTAATTAGACTAGCTTGATTTCGGTATGTGTGGAGGCAGATATATTTATTTGCTTTGTCCGTGGTTAGCAGCTCGCTGTAGAAATGCCAGGGAATTGTGGATATAGTCGCATGGGCCTAGTTCCAATGTTTGACAACGATCACAATCTTTTTCTTTTTTTTTTTAGGTGTGTTTGATCCTGCAGTGATAGGGGACAAGGGGAAATGGTATTGTCATCAGTTGGAGCCCATTTATTTTGATGTGTGGTCCGAAAGCTGTACCCTGACAACCAGCATGGCGGCCATGGGTCTGACGGATGAAGCAAGCACGGGTAGGTTCGCTTAGGTCTTCCTGCTAACTACAGGTACTAGCAGTTGCCACTACAGTCTAAGCTTATTATAACAGACCAGGTTACAACAGACATTTGGATATACAGTAAAACCTCGTTAATTCAACCCCCGCTAATTCGGAAATTCGGATAATTTGAACTGCCGATCCGGTCCCGTCAAACGTATGTATTAGTGAATGGCAGCAAACGCTCATTAATTCGGAGGGAACCCGGCGCGCTATGGTTAATTCGGACGAATTCGGCAGGTGGCGCTAGCTAACACCCGTTCCAAAGGGTATGACCGCTATCCATCCGAGGCGCACACGTGGATTTTCCGGTTTTCCCATGGTTCTCCGCTCTTCCGGTTCTCCGTGTTTCGCACCAGTTTTGCTTTGGATTGCCGTGCTTCAGCGCGCTACCTGGCGCTACCCACTACTCTCCTGGCATGGAAGCGGCAGAAGCATAAGCTGCAACGGAAAAATGGTAGCTTAGGTGACTGACGATCGGAATGGCGAAATCGCGACACGCGGAGCTATTGTTCCCGAGCGCGCCGATAGCGAGAGTGACAGTCACGTTTCATGCCTCAACGCGGGGATCCTAAAGCCCGCTATTTTAACCGGCCACCCCCACGTTGTAAAATGCAACGTGACTGGCACTCTCGCTGTCCGCGCGCTCGGGAAAAATAGTGCCGGGTGTCGCGATTTTGCCGCTCCGATTATTGGTCAGTTGCGCTACTCGTTTTCCGTTGCAGCTGTACGAGGCTAAGAATTGAGCGACGAAAGTGGAAATACTAAGGACCTTGAAGGACGGCGTCTCTCGACAAGTGATTGAAAGTTACGACGTCAAGAGAAGCAGTTTGGCCACGTACGTGAAAATTGAGGCCGATATCCTACGGGCTTTCGATAGCGAGAAGTTCAATGCGAAAAGAAAGCGGCCGTGGAAGTTGGTGCACCCGAAACTATAAGAGGCCTTGCTGTGCTAAATCGTCAGCGCACGGGATGCGTAGCTCCGACAGTGCGAGTGCGGTGGAGCACTCGACCGCGCTAACGAAAGTTGCCGTCTCCGCCCAAGTGTCGTCCAGAAAGCAGGCGGTAATAAGATTTCTACTCAGAATAAAGGTATGTCACAGGGAAACGTTTTCGTGCAGTTTTCTTTGTCCTTTCGATATTTCGACTTTCGGATAATTCGGTCATTTTTGCCGGTCCCATGAGATCCGAATTAATGAGGTTTTACTGTAGTGTGTTTCGGCACCCCACCACAGCGGGGCGCCAGTCACGTGGCTCTCCTCTCATCCGTCGTCTGCCGCTCCTCCTTTTCCATTTCGGCGGCCGCTTCTCGTGGCGATCTGCCAGACTTAGTCAGTATATAGGAAGATATATGGCAGTACTCAAGTAGCATTGCCGAGCCAAGCCAATCCATGTGCAACCAACATAAATCCAAAATGGATTCCATGTTGGTGTTTCCACCAACATAGAAGCACCACTTTTCGGTGGTGTTTCCTGCTGGTCGCTCGTGACGATTTTGTTTGAAAAATCTAACTTTCGGACTTAAAGCTGTCCGAAACATTGTTCGTGAATATGCGCAATTTCTATCGGGTAGGTCACAGTTCCTCCTTTAGGTCCGAAATATTGAACAAGTCCGAATTATCGGTGTCCGAAAAATCGGTCGGCGACTGTAAGCGGTAATTCAATAAAAGTGAGAGAGGCAAAAAAACAGCGACAGCAGCCTTGAAGGTGGACGGGAAGACTGCGGAACACTCTGACCATATATTTAATCAAACAAACCTTGGTTATAAACAGCTCGCTGCAGCTTTACCGAGTAAAAAAATAATTCGGTGGAGTGCCGATAATTTCATCCGGGTGTCAGTTCTCCTTGAACTGCTCCAGGCATCATGTCAGTTTTCCTTGAACTGCTCCTCTCCAACGTCGCATCATGTTTACCCTGGCCCAGGGTATCTAGCGACCGGGAAAGCTGGAAATTGTCAGGGAAATTTTAATTACCAGGCAAAATCATGGAATTGTCAGGGATATTGTCAAAAAACAAGCCCAGTCAGGGAAAATGAACCGGAAACGCCACCGAGTGCCCTGAGCAAAGACTTGAGGATTTGGGGGCAGAAAAACAGGCAATAAATTCTGTTTACAGCGGAGCGCAAGCTCTGCTCAGCCGATGTAGAATGTGCTACCCGAACCGATGCAAAGGGAACAGCCGACATATCTAGTTCAAGCCTTGGATTGTATTGGATTGGATAGAGGACGTGACACTAGGCTAGATCCAGTCAGAGCGATTAGAATTAGTAACAAATGGGGAAAGCCGCAGACCCCAATCCAAGCCTTAAGCCGAAAGTATCCGATAGTGTGCATCTGGCGGCCATGCTGCCACTCGGTTATTGACGTGTGTGGTTGAGCGTCGCGTTTTCATTGTGTTTCCAGAAGTGGCCTCTTCACTGACAATGTAGGCGTCAAGAAAGTGCTCGTTTATTCCAGACTGGACAAACCCGAATATTTCTGAACGTGCAAGTTGGATTTAGCCTGTGCAAAATGATCCTCACAGTGCTCAATGCCCAATGCCTTGTGTTTTAATGGTATTATATATTTAGCTGCCTCTACCGTGGTCAGGGAATTTCACCTGAAATTGTCAGGGAAAACCTGGAAAAGTCAGGGAATTTCAAAATAATAATTTGCTAGACAACCTGCCCTGGCCGCACGCAAGGTCTATGATTGCAGCATCCATGGCAGGAGCACCAACGGGAATGTCCGCATTGACAAGTGCGAATCAATCAGTTATCCTCGGTGGCTTTGCCAAAATTTTTACACATACTCCTGTAGAGATCGTTGCAGCTCTGGGAATCGTGCACCGGCTCGGCAAGCATGTTCGCGAGAAAAAATCTGGCGTGCGCAAAGCAGTTGGCGGCCTTTCTTCTTAGGGTTGTGGGCATACTTTCTCTTGCATGAGAAGCTTCTCAAACCCGTCCAGTATGCCTTGCTTGTTCTGCAGGACAGTGTCGAATTGACGATGCCGGAATGTTGAATTCTTTGGCGATTTCGGACTTGGGCCGGCCACTTTTCTCAACTTTGCAGATCTAAGCGACTTTCGGTAAACACTTCCAATCTCCCATACGACGCACATGTATGCCGCAGGCGCCGCGCATAGAAGGTTCTCGAAGGGATGATCTCCTCCAGGCTCCATTGCTCCCTTGACCATACGGCGCGTCAGCCGCAGGCACCATGAGTAACGTCGGAACATGGACGCTGCTCCCGCTGCTCCCTGGCCACGTCGGCGCATCGGCATCGGAAGCAGCGCTCTGCACGATCTGCCCTCCGTCACCCATTTGCTCCATTTTCTTGTTTGCCGGTTTCCCAGTTTGCCGTTTGCCTTGGTGGAAAAGGGGGGGGGGGGGGGGTGAGGGGGGGACACAAGGGTCTCCATACGCCTCCGTGTAGGCTTGCATGCTTTTGGCATCTCGGTTTTTTAATCTGCTGATTTTTCGGACTGCTCTAATATTCTAACGTTTCTTCGGTCCCTGCGAAGTCCACAAAATCGGTCGGCGACTGTAATTACTGGAAGTTCTGAGCGATGTTGGACGAGTCAGATACCTTTACTGTAAAAGAGAACTTTTTGCAAAGCATGTGAATTTGGTCACTCATGTTTTGAACTGCCACCAAATACTGCATCATGGATCGAAATGTTAGGTTTGTGTCGGCAGGTATGGCAAGACAATACACTTGGTAACAGTGTTACCAAGTGACCACCGGATTACTTCTGTGCACTTGGAAGTGATCCGAGTCAAACGGTGCAGCTGCCTTTTAAGGGTTCTTTTATTTATTGTGCTGCTTTTAGACTAATTATAGCAGTAACCTTTGTTAAAAAATAATTCTTGCCACGAGATTGAAATATAGCAGCTTTTAGTGGTTTTTGGGGATACTTATTGCGGTCACAGGTTTTTGTTGAGCTGATATACACTCCGTGCGATGCGACTGGCGCGCCGCCGCTCGGCCGGTACCGAAGGTAGTCAGTGAGAACCCCAGAGAAAACGAAACCGAAACCACGCCGCGTACGTTGGTACGCATTGAAGTCGGAGCGGTGCGGTTGCGCTGGGTTCACAGCATGAAGTGCTGCCTGTGCTGCGTCATTAAGTGCTTCAATAGTTATGCGTCGTATCTCGTGGGGATAAAGTTTCACAGTTTCTCCTCGCTGATGTTTTGTGGGACAGCGAAAACGATGGACCCGTGCCGTACGACGCGAGAAATTTGGTCCCCCGATCATGTCTGCCACTGTGTCGGCACGGCTCACATATTCTACACTGCCGCTTTGCGCTCTGCGCGTTTGTTTTCGTACCAGTAACGCCTACATGTGTTAGCGCCGATGGCACGAACTGAAATGCCATCCCACACTCGCGGGTATGCAGTGCCAATTTCGTTGGAGGAATGCCCTCCAAAGAAGTTTCGTCCCCATTGTACGTGTCAATGATATTTCCGGGCAAGTATGGCACGCAATCTATACTTCATGAAGAAAGATTCGAACGGTAAAAAAAAGTGACAAATATGAATCTAAGGAAAACTATAATGAAACTCGGAATCACTGGAGAATCGACGTTTGGGTATGGAAGTTTATGTGGTGTGCTTTCTTTCTTGATCAGCCTCCTTTTGGATGTGGAAACGCTCACACCCCGAGTTCTGTAGACAACAATTTTTTTTCTCGGCTTTAAAGAAACCTTTCGCAAAGTGGTTCGAAATGGAAGTACCGTCCACTGGTTCCTTCCTACCTGTAAAGTGTGCACCTCCCACGATGAGTGGTATTATCTTGACAGCCTTTGACGGTCAAAACCAGTTCCTATTTAGTTACGCCGCCCAAACTAAATTTACACCTGGTTTCGCTATGCCACCTTTTTTTGGTAAAATAAGTGTTGTGTTAAGTTACGGTTATGTCAAAGTACCTGTGCGCCGAAAATCAGCACCTCGCACAACAGGTTATTACACAACAGCTGACCGCAAAAGTCCTTGACGGCCAAACTGTGCGTTGGCCGACAACTTTGTTTTCTAGGCTTTGGAACCGCCTTCTGTAAAGTTTTTTCAATTGAAAGTACAGTCCACTAGTCCCTTCCTACCTGTAAAAGTCTCCACCTCCCACGACGAGTGGTATTCTCTTGACAACCCTTTCATGGTCAAAACCGGTTCCCATTGAATTACGCCGCCCAAACCAAATTTCCACCTGGTTTCCCTATGTCACCTCTTTTTGGTATAATAAGTGCTGTGTCATGTTACTGTCAAGTCCAAGCACCTTTGTGCCCAAATCTGCACTTCGCACAGCCCGCTATAACACAACATTTTGGGTCCAATATTGGATATCCCACTGCTGCTTTATTTCTTTATTCGTTAGAAACATAACTTTCACACCTGCATTAAGACAGCAGGCTGCTTTTTTAATGAAACTTGGCACACTTCGTGCACAAACTTAGTGAACATCTCACTCGCCTCCAAATATCATCGTTCCAGCAGTCCTACGTTTACAGCGACGAGCGAAATAAATTTCCCAATCAGAGCAATTATGGTGGCGGCCGTCTTGCTTTTCGGAAAATTGCTCCAACTCCTTTTTCGGCCGCAACTAGAGAAATTACCCCTAATAACGACTCAAACTCAATATATAAGAAGTGGAGAACAGCTAAATGCCCTTCTGCCCCAGCACTCATGCAACGTCACCCTCAACGTATCGGCTCAAAAAGCAAAAGTTTCGTCCGTGCGCGCTTCCGCCGCCACAGCTTGGCATGCGAAAATGCGCCGCAGGCTGCTGAACGCGCCTCACTGTCGAACGCCAGCTCCTCCGCTAGCGGCGCTACGCGCGTTTTTCAAAGCGCCCCTATAGTTCCCGCACGGAGCGTATACATATCGGTGAAGGGCAGCTTGACACAAAGGAATGAAGAGAAGACTAAATTGCAGAAGTGTTCTGTCCAATATGAAAAGACTAAAGTAGGAAGCTTGAAACTTCCTATTTTATTTCCTGTTTTTCTTTTTTGATTTTTGAGCTAGCAACACTGGTCTCCGTCTTTACAGACAACCTTTGGATCCCGCACAGCCTGACTTATGTGCAGCGAGACAACACGGTGTGCGTAGCAGACCGGGAGAACCAGCGCGTGCTCTGCTTCTGGGCTGGCCTCGGCCCAGACTTTGGCTTCCTCCGCTCCAGCGTCACAGGCCAGCTGGGACGGGTGTATGCTGTTGCCTCCGTCGGTAAGCAAGCTGATCTGCCACCAGGGGTCCAATTGTTGTCACCGCGAGAGGGAGAGTGAGATCTAATTTGCCTTTCGCGAAGCGAGCAAAGATGACATTCGTAGATGGTTGGTCCACTCACCCGAGCGAAGAATGCGGTCCCTCTGCCACGAAGCATCATTCACAGACAAAGATAAAAACAAAACAAAAAAACACTGCTTGTTGTCTGCTAACAGACCGAAGAAAAGGTCGCTTGTCTGCTACGAATTGAAAGCTGTGGTGAGGTGGGATCGGACGCAGGCTGAAATTGTGACCACATCCAATCAGCAGCTGGGAGCGCTCTTGCTTTTACATTGTCCGAAACGAACCCCTGCTGCGTCAGAGTTATCGACAGCATTGGATTGCGGCCGAGTAATCAGTCTACCTTAATGAAGTGTCGTACATTTGTGAAAAAAGAAAAGTGTATTTTGCTCCGCGTAAAGAAACTATGCATCGCAGAAAGCTGGAACTCTGTGAGAATGTGATGCTGGCGGTGGTGATAGAACGCAAAAGTCTGAGAACATGACATTACCAGGATCAAGAGATAAAAGAGAATAACAAAATTCCTTTATGAGCCGACGTCCACCTAAGCCCAACATCATCAAAACAAGAAATGATATTGTGGACACTTGTGGCATTTATATCAGTGTAAAACACTCGACAGCGAGAAAGGGAATTTTGTTTCTTTCTTGGACTTTTCAAAGACTCCTTCACTGGAATTTTTTTACGAGTTAAGTTCATTCGTTGAGAAATCAATTTTTGCGGGTTGTTTAAAGCGGTTGCGAAGCATTGATGTATACGCTGTGCATCTTGGAGACCCGAACACGAGCTTTGGCATGAGCAGTTTTCAGCAAGTCGAGACTCGTACAGATGGAAACTAAAGGTATGGATTTTATCGTCGCTTTGAATCAAGAGGAATCACCATCCAGAAATGATACATTAATTGCCACCTTAATTATGCAATAATCCCACACACCCTGCCACCATATTAAGGAGAGAATCTTGCCAAGCCTGTAGGTGAAAAAATGGGGAGGTTGGAGAGCTAACAGACCCTTTTCAAAAGTATGCCCCATCTAGTGACTGCCTCGCCGGTTATTACCGTATTTACTCGCATTATGAACGTATCCCCCACAACGGGTACCAATATATGGACTTTTTTTTTTCCCTCGCGTAATAAATGCTCCTCAACTTTTCGGCTCCGCGAGTCTCGAATTGCGCCCAACTTAGCTGGCCACCAAGCACACCTAGCCAAGTTTCTTTTGCCGCCAAGCGGGGTCACGCCACGTCAAGCCAAGCCAAGCCACTATCGTAATGGCTGCAAGTGCGTAGTTGCATGTGGAAGTGATTAACCGTGAAACCGAGCGGCCACGCACACTTGACAAAGCTTGGGTCGAAGAATGCCCAGCCCCGGACATTCTTCGCCTATTGGATGCATTGATGTCAACAAACATGCCGTCTGTGGTCCGCTTTCTGACAGTGAAATCGTGAAAGTGGTTAGGCCTAGAAACGGTCGCATTGCTCTCCATGCTGACTTGAGCTTTGTAGGGTACTTTTCCTTCAGCCAAAGGCACCCCAAAAGCGCCCCAGAAAGGTTCGCAATCTATAAAGCATGGTTACTGTGGTGCGCTCCAACCAGCCGCGGGTGCGCCTCCATCAGGGGGGACGTGCTACAATACCTTGCCGTCTCATATTGGCACCTAATATGACATTTGCATGAAGGGTGCAAGTGCAGAAATTTAACTTTCGTAATGAACGCACCCCCCATATATGTGTAAATTTTTCGGAAAAAAAAGTGTGTTCATTATGCGAGTAAATACGGTAGAGTCCACTTTTATTTGGGCACGCGCACGGAGCAAGTATTGCACGTGCAAGCTGCATCAGCGTTCGGCGAGGGCTCTGATTCAACCTCACGCTTCGTGCCGAGCAATGGCGAGCGCCAATGTTGCTCGATGGTCTTCTGAAAAGGGTCTATTCGAACAGACAGGCTCGCTGCTGGGATGGTCTCTCCCATCGTTGCTGATGTCCCTCTCCCGTCGCGACAGGGAGCTACCTGTACGGCTTGCAGATTGACGACGGCACATCCGCTGCCTCCGGTTTCCGGGTGGAGCTCTACCCCGGCTCTCGGGTTCAGACCTTCTCTCCCAGACAGGTGAGCCACCCCCCTCCCCACACCCGTGGGTCCAAACCGACAAATGCTAGATGGAAGGCCATAATGCCGAACGTTATATGTCATGATGTCGCTGGCCGTGATCGTGGCGGTGTCACGGCGGCGGTGGTGGATGTGACAGACACCCGGTCTGCTGCAGGTCACTCTCCAGCTTGACAGTCCGCGGAAGCTTCGGCAGCCAAGAGTTGGGACGCCGCGATGACGGCAATACACGCATTCTGTCATATGCTTTTTGCCGGAACTTCTACGACCAACTGCCAGGATCGAAACATCCGACAGCGTGACACTTTTATCTTCTGCTACGTCATTCGTTGCCACTTCAGGGCCACTTTTGATGTGTGGACAGGATGGAACGCTAAACACACCCGTCGAAGACATTCCAGGCAGCATAGCATCGGCGCTCGATCGAAAATTGCATTTGATCAATCAGATCAAACGCAAATCGCGTTTGATCGGCCAACGTGGCACTTGTGTCCACTCCACGAGCTGCGCCGGGCCCTCGGTAGACGACGTATAAAATTCGAGGCTACGACTATGGTGCCTGGAACATGCCTTCGAGGCACTCAAATAACTTCAACTCGTCGCGGCAAAATGAATGTGCTTAATCTTTCGTCCGCTTTCTTTCTCCGCTTTTGTGTCGCTCTCTTCCTTTCAATGTCGCACTTACAATTTTCCGCATTCTGCCCTCATCTTTACCCCCTGGGTCAAAACGTGCGAGCGGCGGCGCCTAACGGAGAGCCTCGTTTGCAGCGCTTCATCCAGCCGCACGACCTGGCGGTCTCCGAGGACGGGCGCACCCTGTACGCGGTGGACGTCGACGCAGCCAACCGGAAGAAGGTGTACAAGTTCAGGATCTGAGACCCGGATACCGGAGCAAGTTGTGCTTGGCCGGCTGCCGGCACAAACTTGTCCTAGCATCGTATCGGAATGTCCTCGACTCCTTTTCCCTACTCGTGCTACTTGACAGCTCTTTTTTTGGAAGATCGGGTTTCCACACTCTGCCGTTTAGATAACTTGTGATAACAAATGGAGTTTAATTGGCTTCTGGGTCGTCCAAAAAGTCCCTGAAGAGGCCGGCGTTACGAAACTTTTATGTCGTATTCGCGCGACAGATCTTTCTCTGTAGAGAAAACCGAGTATGTATGTCATAAAGCTGGGAGGAGAAGGAGGAGGAAGCGGTTCAGAAAACACGAGCAAGCATTCGTATGACAGAGTTGCGTTTAGTTGAGTCGGGGGTGTTCCTTTTCAACAACGTTCCTGCAACCTTCACAGGCTCATCGAACAAGCGACAGGGGAAAAGAAAAGAAAGGTACCCTGCAGCTTAATGCTGCCAACCGTAATCCTTCCCCAAAAAGAAGGGGGACCGGTCGCTCCGACGGGCCTGCAAATATTCTACGGGTCGATTGTAAATTCTCTGCCACTCACTGCAGACCTGGTGGATTACAGAACGTACGTAATGCGGCGTATGTGACCTTAAAACTTAACGGCGTTCAATCCCCTTCTCGGAGAAAAACACTGTCGTGCGAACTGCGCCATTACGGCAGTATTTTCGTAAAGCCAACTCTGAGCAAAATCTTTCTATATTTTGATTCCATTATTTATTTACTTTTGTTTCTTGTTTACTTTGGAGTTTATTAACAAATTTGGAAAGCAGCATCTTTTTTTTTATTTACAGGTACTTGTTTATTTCAAGTACCACAGGCCCGTGGGCCTGTGGTACTCAAGGGAATATTGTACAAGTATACACTTGACATTTATTATTGCTGATGTAATATTTCCCATGTTGAAGATGTTCTGGAAGCAGAAGTGTAAACTTGCCAAAGAATTTGGTTTTTTTTTTTGCAACTTTCATGCATTGAAGGGACCCCGAAACGAAAGGCGGTAATGAAAAAGTGCTTGATTCATTACCTAATAGTGGGGTATGTCTGATCACTTTTGCAATTTGTAAAAAATAATTTCATGTGGCATTTATTTTATGACGATTTGGTTTGTTACTTTTATTCCGAAGTGTTTGGCTATTTGAATCTAGATACCTAGATTCAAATCGTGAACAAAATACTCGTTATTGCAATCAACAGTATTGCGTTTCTGCAAAGGTGGAAGAAGACGTGTTATCTGTTTTCTCAAAGCTTTGCTGAAAATCGCCGGTCATAATTATGAACAAGGTTGGTTACAATTTTTGGGGCAGCTTGCTCTCGCATTTTATTACATATTGATCTGTTGGTAGTATATTTATATTTTGTTGGTCACTATGTGGTGAACTATTAGCGTCTAATCTGGATAACAAGATTAATATGTATTGACCCTTCTCAATAATAGAGCTTTACAACAACCTGATTACCCAGCATGCAGCACTTGTCTTATCTCTTACCCTGATCACCCAAATATCTAAAAAGTTATTCAACAATCATACAAGGTAAATGTCATCTCATTCTTTGTTCAGGACAACAGACCAAGCACTTGCGTCAATAAAATTCTGGCTAAGTTTTGGTATTAAAATTCTGATGGCTTTACCCTACAGCTCTTCGACTCGTTGGTTTTTGTGGGTACTGAAGTACTTAACCCATAAAGACTGTCCATTGTACGGTTCTGCAGTCCGATGTGCCAAGATGCGACATTTATCTGCAGTTAATTCCAAACTTGACAAACAATAGGAGCAAAAGCTTAGAAGGTGGCCCCAATTAAAAGTTTTGACTGGGACCAGTTGGAATATCAACGTGTCTTAACTGGGAACCAACTGGTCCTAATTGGGAATGAAGTGATTCCAGCTGGGAGTCAATGGGGGCCAATCGGGGTTCAAGTGGGACCAGCTGAGGGGTCAACTGGGGCCGTTCAAGAGCCGATTCGCGACTCCAGTGAAACAGACGGCACCTAGCGGAAAAACACTCAACTGGCCGGAACAGGTCCTTTCGCGATTTCGGCTTGTTTCTTGTAGCTTCCGTGATTGCATGCTGTCAGTGGTTTGCGTGACAGAACGGTTGTCCCGGTGACTGCCGTAACGTAGTAGCAGCTTGTCCTCAGGTTGCCCTGCACGCAACCGCGTCAACCAGGCATTCCACGTTCATCAATGTTCATCAGCACCGTGGAAGGGCAGTAGGCAGTCCTTTCATAGCTTTCTCAAAGAAAGTCAAGCCTCTGGAAGCTCACTTGCCGCTGATCCGAAACGTGGAAGGTAAGATGCGGGACAAACCATTTTGAGTCCAATGATTGTCTGCTGATGTCCCAGCATTGTGTGTTGACCTGGCACATGGCACGGCACGACCTGTGTTAGACCGCCATATTTGCCCGATAGTGGCGCCCCCTATAGGTCGCTGGAGTCGCGAAAAGGACCAGTTGGGGGTCAACTGGTCGTAGCCATTCCAAATTGGGAATCAACTCAAAGGAATCAAAGGCAGTCCAGCTGGATTCCAGCTGGAATCCAGCTGGACTGCTTCATTTCCAGTTCCATAATCCAGCTGGAAATGGACTGATTTTCGCCTGGGCTGGTCTCACCATTTCCAATTCGGGGGCCCTCTAGATTTTCCTAGAACCTGCAGAGTCGGAAGATCCAGCTGTCTCTGCTTTGTCTATTATCTCGTATCAACATCAGCACTGTCGGCTGTCGCCCTAGGTAGTCGCCAGGTATGGATCTCTCTGTGATCACCAGCAGGACGGCCGAGTCACAGTGGTGCCAGCGCTGCCACGAGGTCCACGGTGCGCATATTTAGACCAACTTTATCATTTTTTTGCGTCATTTGTCAATATTTATACTATTGTATATTTTCCTTTTCCGTGGAACAACAGAGCAAAATAATTTAAGCCTTATGCCATTATTGATGTGGCAGCACTGCTCTAAATGCACGAAAACGATAACTATCTGAGAAATTACCTAAAGAGGCACTGACACATCAAAATCATATTTTTTTTTTATTATCCGAAACGATTGAAAACGATGCCTGGACATTACCCTCAAAATTCGAAACTTAGGAATTCAGTATTTGTGAAGTAAAGAAACAATTTCCAAGTGCCGAATTTGAAGTTTCCTTGCGATCCGCGCCAGTGCAGTGACGTCAAATTTTGCGGTCTCCTGTGAGTCTACTTTCTCTCGGACCTCCGCTCCTTGCTACAAAGCAAAGTGCTGTTGCCACCGCGACCCGAAGCGTCGGCGGACCGGGAAAACACCGGTTTCTTTGTCCGGTTCCCCGACTCACTGATCATCCTCTGCTCGAGCGCTGCCAAGTTTTCCGAGGGAGGATACAAGTCCAGGAAGCGACATCACACCGGACTCCGATTTTTGGTATTTCAAAAAGAGGGGCCGTAGTGCGTTCGCAATTGCGTTAAAAAACATGTTTTACGATTGCCGTTATTAAATGTTATAGAAATGTCGCCCACAAAGCTTCTAAATTTCATGGTTTTTGACGTCACCAATCAAAAGAAGCGAGGAGGTGAAAAGCGGGAGGGAAAAACGCCAAAAATAAAAAGGCGCACGCGCGCAGGGCAGTTTTTTTTTTTGCAATGCGTTTTTTTTTTGCGTATCTACGACTACAACTTGCATCGTTTTAGACAATAAAAAAAATACGACCTTTGGGGTGTCAGTGCCCCTTTAAGAAAATGCAGAGTTGGCACCAAGCTTCCGAACTTGATGGCGAAAATGGTACCTCCAGATACATCTCGAAGGGCCAAATTGTGCCCAGTAATAAAAGCATCTTCGAAGAAACAAAAAACATGGCAAAAATATGAGTACCGTAATATCCCAAGTCATCGTCCGCCCCACTTTTTGAGGAATATTGATTTAAAAAACAAACAAAAAAAACACCAGTGATCGGCCACCCCTACAAACACCCTCTGCGATCTGCGAAAATCCTACCCGAATGACGCGGCTGCAGACATTACAGTTGGAGGACGTCCGTGACGAAGTAAAACTGAGGGAAAGACACTTCACTAAGGTCAGCGATCGCCCCATATTCTGGAATGTAACCGTGGAGTGTAAGGTCAAAGTCCGTCTCTACTGAAATAAGGTCACCGCGAACCCGCTCCTCCCAGAACGTAGCAACCACAGTTGGTAAGGTTGTACAGTGTTTGAGACAAAGCGAACAGGTAAATAAATATTTGCTGGAACTCCGCACACAGACGTTTGTAAAGCGTCCCATTTCGTGTTCCATGTTCGTGGTACTGTCCGCGCTACATAGCAATGCCGCCTCAACCCGTGCTGATAGCGCGCCGCGTACGGATGCACACATTTATGCACCAAACAAGAAAGTTGCACAAGAGCCTGCTCCTCGTGATTGGCAAGGCATCCGACTTGGCTCGACGCCAAAGTATTTGCCAATGCGATCGCCGGCTTTTCCGCCTTCCCAGCATCGTTCTCCTCACTTCCTTCGCTCGCTTGCAAGTTGTGTCTAATTACTTTCTCCATTTTCCTACAGACTTTTTTTTATGTTTTTTTAATAATAATGAAGAAAGCATTGCGTTAGAAATGTGCATTTACGGAACAAAGGTTTGCGCTGTATGTTGATCGGCGGTGTTCATTGCACGTATGCAAGCAACAAACTTTGCATCAGTAAAACGTTCTTTCATGAGCATTTCTTGCATAAAACAATGAAACTAATTCGAATTTTGAGTTTATCTCTCTTGTGCAGCCATGCTAGATTTATGTACAGAAAAATAGACATTCTAGCTTTTTCTTAACTGCTTGTGCTTACCGAGCGAGACATGGCTTACCCCACTTTTTTTTAATGAATTTCAGGCGGTAGGGGGGTGGACGACGACTCTGGATATTACGGTAAAATTCCTGAATGCACACCGCCATTATTACAGTGTCCCAAGAAAGATTGTCTTGCAGTAGCTTAAAAAGTGACGAGAGCGGAAGGGGCCGAACAGGGGGAACTAGATTCTACCTCGGTGGTTTCATTGGCAAACCTGGGAATAACAAACCTGACCGACCTATGGTTTGCATCCACTTGCATTTGTTTCTCCAATTTCTTAATCAAAATTAAGAAATCCGAAGCCAAAACCGTACCAGAGTCGAGATTATAACATCCGTGTGCATATTCGAGGGCGCCGTCTTCACCAAGACCTGTTAAAAATGCAAACTCGCTGCAGAAGCAGTTACTCGTGTTCTGTGCCAATTGTTTCAGTTATGAGTAAGGTGTACGCGAGAGCTGCGAAAAGAAGAAATTCGGATTTATTACATTGCGATTCACAAAACATTGTTGTGTGCCCTTCGTCTGGTACTTCCTTGCAAAGGCGTCTTCCGGTTGTTCCTCGATGACGTTGCGTAAAAGTATGAACAGTTTTAATTCAATCAGTAATGTCGCCGTATAGTACCAAAACAAATTTGAGAGACCCCATACTAGAGCTAAAGCAACATTTGCACCACTGCCTAATCAGTGGTTCCATTGCCTGAGCAAGACGCTGGGGTCATTCTCAAATTGTGCAAAAACTTCAGATTAAAAAAAAAAAAAACACAATTTTCATCTTTTTTTTTAACTGGTTTCTTATTTTGCCGTTCATTGCACGGCAGAACACATCAGTAGTATGATACTGCTTTCAGCCCTTAGCCTCGGAAATGATGTTGGAAGGACGTTAGCACAGACTCTCACAGATTGCGTGCAAATTTGAATAAAGTATACTCGGTGGAGGGAAGCTTTCAAGTTAGAATACCGGGGTGGGGAGAAGGAGGGGGGGGGGGGGGGGGGAAATGTAGTAAGTAGTGGTACAGCAGTATTTACAATGCCAAAACAAATATAAACAAAAATGTCCCAAAAACAGCGCTATTACATCTCGCATTGAAGAGTGTGGAGAGTTCGGCGTTTTACCCTGCTGTGCAGATAAAACTGCTCGTTGCAGCTTGAATTTGGCTGAAGGTAACCCTGACAGTGGCAACAAGTTGAGAATGAAAGCCAGAAACAAAAATGAAAAACTGTCGGCAAGGGGACAGCATTCGCTGCAACCTTTTCAATTTAAGTGCATGACCACCGTACAGATTCGATGGAGTCTTGTGAACTTCCAAAAAATCCCTTCCAACTTTTGACCCGAGTAACGTGCGTCTAGCTCCGAAAACGAAACCTCCAAGGTTGGTTGCCACTGCTAGCATCACGTTCAAAGACAATTACTGATCTTTGTGACGTGCAGGTGTCAATGTAGTGCAGACAACACAATTCTTTCTCGCAGACACCCAAGAGTAGTTGAAACAGGACAAACTTCGACCACAACAAACAAAATCTTGAAACTTGGATTCCAAATATCGCACGCACATGCAGTCGGGGAGACGGTTCCACAGAAGTATGTACAAGTTAAAAACACGTAAAAAAAAAAAATAAGACGTGCTAAACAGGTCACATTTAATCTTGCATTCATTACTTTCGAGATAAAAACAAAGGAATGTTCCTATCAGCCTGCAATATCGATAGAATATACTATAAAAAAGACGACGTAACAGTTGTACTGTCACATTTTCTCGAGCTGATGGTAAAAAAAACTAGCTTCACTGAGAACGGATTGTGGGAGGAAAAGCATCCCTAGCCTTGGGTATTGTCAAGCAAGGCACACCACTCTTGAATCACAAACTCTGAAATTCCCACGATGAAACGTTAGTTTCGGAATATAGTACATATTTAGGGCGATTGTCCTTTCTCGCACGAAAGTGGGGCCTGACTTGGTGGTATGTGGCCTTACTGAAGCAAAATCTGCGCACCGTAGTGCGAGTGAAGGACCCTCCTTGTTTTAACCGAAGATGTACCATTCTAGGAATGCAACACAAAGGTGTTCCCTCCAACAGGCAGCAACACAACGTGGTGCAAGCATTGTGTGCTTGTATGGCAAGCACAAACAGTAGAAGCATTGCTTGCTTGTACCGGAGGGTATTATATAGGCTCGACAAGAAAACAAAATCAAACACCAATGATGGTGCGAGCAAACTGGTGTACGGTAAATACTGCGAACAATGGACCCTCCAGTTTCCTTACTTAGGACTATGCGCAAAACGAGTGATGAAGCGTCTCGTAGATTGTCAAGACCCCACAACCTTTCAACCCTAGGGCCGTTTGTGGTGATGCGGTGCGGTAGTACACACTTTGGTACGGCCGCAATAAAGCCTGAAGAATGTGCGGTTTAGTCCCATTGTGGAATTGTGTAACGACTACGGCGAAGGAAGCCTGTCGGCGACACCACCGGCGGCCATTGCTCGACACCATTCAATACTCGCAAGTCTATGGGAGAAACGCACAAAAGTAGGAATATTGAAGCTCGTACGCACTGCTCAAGGTGAGTATTTTATGATGTGCTGCGATAAATATATCGGTATTTGTCAAGGGTTCGAACGCCCATTGATTATTCAAGTGTGCTGGAGCACCGACGGCTGAGCTGGCAAGCTTGCTCTCGTAGTGGAGTAAACAAAGGAACTTGCTGTCAATGAGACCGTCATCGGGGAAGCCCAGAAGTTGATGAATGTCGAAAAAGTACCATCTTGACAGCGGCTTTCCGGGAGTGAGCAAATGCCACGTAGCAAAGCCTTCAAGCTTGTCGTGTGCTAAACCCAACTGGTCGAAACTGCCACCGACTCCGCGGTAACTCTCGTCTCATTGAGCTGCACTACATTTTTCGCCCGGCGGAGTTTGACCACAAAACATTTATTTGTAGGAACTGCGAGGGCTGTCAGTTCTATTGTTTGTGCACAAGCTATTTGACAGGCTTTCCGAAAAGCAGCCAAAAACTTTCAGTGCCGACAACAGCTTAGAAACGGGGGAAAGGGCACTTTTTCTCATTTTTCCCATAGAGTCCCACGCAGTAGCTGGTGTCAAGCGAAGGCTGCCAGTGGTGCCGCTCGACCCCAGCAAGACAAGCTTCCATTTGCGATCTAGCCTACTACAATAGAGATCAGTGGAGAAAAGTATGCTGGTTGTGGGGTTCCAGCTGCCTCAGAAAATAGGGTGGGAAGGCCACCCCAAAAACAAATGGGTAAGTGCACCATTTAAATGTGGCCACGATTCGGGCACCTAAAACTGCGCTGTATGCTCTCGGCCCTAGCATAAAACCGAAGGTGTGACCCGCTTCCATGAAAGAAAAACCTAACCCCCGGTAGAGTCCAGAGCCACTGCGTTAGCTTGCCAGAGTAGCAACATGACACAAAAAGGTCTGGGTGCACAACGTCTGAAGCACCGATCGCGATTTTCATTTTGGGTCTGGAGGTTTGGGTCCGCCCGTTCGTTGAAATGCGATATAAGTTGCTAAAAGTTGCATAAAAGTGTGGCTTTTAATGTGTCATTCACCATATGTTTCATGCATGTGGGAATGCACACTGACGATTTCGACTTTGCACTACTCCAGAAGCAAAAGCTTGACTCCGTCGGTTCCTACAAAACCAACCTGGCGATACGAGGAAAAGAGCAGCGCTACTCTGGCAGCTAAAGTTGACATATGCAGTGGCTCTAGTAAAGCCCAACGAGAGGGGTGCTACAGCTAAATAAGAAAAAGTTAAACACACATGCTCTGTGTTGCCTTAAGTGCTGACCAGCTCGGGATTACGGGGCACATGGGGAAGGGACTTTCTTCCTGAGAAGGGAAACATTGCAGAATGTTTGTGACAAAAGTAGGGGCCATAGCTGGCATTGTAAGGGGGGCGCCAGACGGACAAACAAAACGTTCGCAGATCGCCGACCAAACGGGGCGACGAGTGAACGGACGCCCAAAGAGAAATCCCCAGAAATCCGCACAGCAGCAATCGATTCCGACAAAACTGCATCTGGGCAAAAGGTAACCCTGTAAATTAGTCCCCATAACTTTAAAGCTGGAGTTCAGAACTTGAGAAAAATGTGGCCAGAAAAGGAAGTGGGCCCACAGATTCCGTCATAAATTAAGGCGCACCTTTTCACGTCTATCGATCGAGTTTCCTGCACGAGAAACGTCGACGCCGCCAAACGCGACTCAAGACACGGCACTGTAACGACAGGGCGCTTCCACCCGAATTCCGCTGCTGCAGCCATGTCATTCGAAGAGCGAAGAATAGCATTCGCCGCGCAACCTCTGCAGGCACAAATTCCGAGAATACCTAAATACCTCGCAGCCGCTTAATTAAAAGTTACCCTGTCTCCAACATCCGAACAATCCGACGCAAGCGCCGGCTGGAAATGTCGACGCGTCGACGACGCGTGTGCCAGTTCGAACGCGAAACAAAAGTTCAAATGGCTGACCGCCAAAAAATGCAAAAGTGACGCCACCTCGAGTTTCTAGGTGCCAGCAGCGTTGCAGGCTGACCGTGGTGTGCCGGCGATTCTCGAGAGACCCGACGACTCTGCCCCATTGTAGAATCGCCCGCCCACGGCAGGCAGACGGGAGGGTGACCCGCCGTTGTCTAAATAACTCGGCTGTCTTGGAGAGTTCCATGCCCTACAGCCCGAATAGTCTGCCTTCGCAGACCTCCCCGAAGATCACTTTACGCAAACACACGAGCCTGTCGGAAGGCGATCAACAAACACCAGTATGTGGCCGTCTGGCGAAACGACACTCGCCATCCCAAGACGGCTGTCTCCGCCCGTTTCTTCCATCCAGCTCGACCCGCTGCACCGCCGGGGTGCAATCGATTCACCCCCACTTCGGAAACGCTTCCCGAGCGCGACGGCGCGCACATTCCATTTAAACTCTGCATCCGCCGGCTGCCTGCTTTGCGGACTGCCACGGCCACACCTGCCTTGCACGGTCGTGAGAGCGACGTTATAGTCATTAACAAGTTGAGAATGGCGGGGAGGAGCTTCAGTCGTCCCGCCTCCAGCGTGAGCTTCCTACCTTCAATGCGCATCTGCGTTTTCATTCTATCGTTCTTGTTTTATCGGTGACTATAGCCTCGGGACAGTTCGGCGGTCACAAAGCAGACGCACTCCAGTTTGCATGACCGAACGTCGTCGCTCGCGGCAAGGCCCACTTTGCGCCGCGGGCGAACCGCCCAAGAAAGGTGGGTGGAGCCCGAGGGGGCGGAGCCCAGGGAGGCAGTGCCTCGCGGTTTCAGGCTTTGCGGGTGGCGGCATTGAACTCCTCCACGTCCGAGTCGCTGGTGGGGCCTCCGGCCTCCGAGCCGCTCTCGTCCAGGGCCAGACGGTCGAAGCCCCGGTGCGGCTGTAGCAGCTGGCCCAGGTCGAACTTGCCGCCGCCGCCAGTCCCGGCCCAGCCCTTGGCCCCGGCACTTTTCAGCTTGTCTGCAGGGAGGGAACCAAAGAGATGTCGGGGTTGAGCGTCCCAAAGCAACTTCAGCTACGACCAGGGTTCCATGTTTACGGTAAATACCAAAAAAACCCAAACCCTGAGCCGGTTTTATCAAAATTGGGGAAAACCGAAACACTTTAATCGGAACCTCGAATGAGATAAAAACAAGCTTTGCGGGAAGAAAATCTTTGTCTACAGCTTTATTTCCTGCTGCAGTCGGAGCACAGTTGGAATTTGTTACCCGAGTCTGTTTTTATTCCTGACGACGTAGGAACACTTATCTCGGGAAGTGGTCTGAATTTTAATGTTATTTATGCTCAACATTTAAGTATTTTCCTTACTGACAGCCCTGTTGCACATTCTCGTGTCCTTCTGTTCTTGCTCTTGAGCAAGAACTCTTAAACTTCGGAGCTTCAACGCTGCAATTTTTTTTCTGTAAATAAAAAAAAAAAAAATTGAATTGTCCGCGAGGCTGTTTTTTGCTTCAAGATCACGTATGTTAGTAATACCTAATTTCTTCTCCTTATTGGTACAAGGACATTTTCTAAGTATCCAGATCGCACAAATGTTCTCTGGAAGTTGGGAAATCCCATGCCCGTGTCCTATTTTCTTAAGGAAAAAACATGAATCATTAAAAAAAAATCCTTTTTTTGTTTCTATGGCGATTTTTTTTTATTTACAACTACGGTATTTCCTTTTTGATCTGGAAAATTTCTTATTTTAAGATTAATATTTGAGCCATAAACACTTACTAATCTATGCAGGCTTATATTGCATTCAAGTTGATGCTAGGACAGCACTTTCTCAAAGCACAAATTTTGCACTCTGCAAACTTTCAGGAGGGAGATCTCAGCATCTAGGGCAAATAGGAATATAACATTTTTTTTTGCAACATGTAGCTAAATTTGCGAAGCATATACTGTTGAGGGCAAAGTTTTCAATATACCTAGTTGAAAAAAACTTTTTTAAACTGAACAATATTGTTTCAGTGCTTGGTGGCCACACATTAAACACTGAACTACAATGTGTTGTAGAGGCACTAATAATGGTTCGGGATGTCGCGAACCTGCCCAGGTTCGAGTTCGACCAAGTTCGACTTTTTTGAACTTTCAACGTGATGTTCGACAAAGGTTCGACTGAAGTTCAACTTTTGTGCGCATGCGCGAAAATTAAAAAACAAAACAAAAAACAGTTGACTCCACCTGGCGGAGGGAAACTGCAATATTTGTAGGGTGTATTGGGATCACTGGTTCACATTACTAACGAAAACATTAGAAGCGCATATTTTAGCGTTTATGTTGTGTAGACGTTCTAAACTATTTGTTTCCCGAAATTCGAAATATTTGTGTACAAGCCCTGTCCATAAGTCGAACTTCTTCGAACTTTTGTTAAAGTTCGAAGGTTCAGCAAACCAGTCGAACCTTGAGGTTCGACAAAAGTTTGCGACACCCCTAATAAGTACTTTCAACATCGTATTTTTTATACTTTGTAGTATCTTGCCACATGTTAAAACATTACTTTTTTTAAAAAATGATTTTTCCCTATTGTATTTGCAAACAAAGGTGGGTTAGTTATAATTATTATAAGAAAAAACCATTAAAAAAAATTACCAGGCATTTGAAATCAGCACAATAATGTGAACAAGCTTCTGCTGTTTCATTGGGTTTGGTCAGAAAAATAAAAAGAAAGCCCCAAGACCAGTGTTCCCCTTTGAACATAAGCCCCCATATACCTTGATATTTTGTCCGGCGCCAAACATTGATACCGAGAAACACAGAATCTGTGGGGAAATGTAAAACCCCAAAAAAGTCCCCGAATTCGAACGAGAGTAGGCCCCAAAAACATGGAACCCTAGCTATGAGCAATGCCCCAAAAGACTTTTAGGGGAATGCACCACTCAGGGTTCGAACCCTCTTCTCTGCGCTCCTGAGGCCTTCATGGTCGGGAGGAGACATGCTCGGGATGCCTCGAGAACTCTCCCACTCTGCAGCACTGAGACCGCGCCTCGGGCAAAGCCTGTTGACCCCTCAGCAGTGCCGTGTCAGATGCCCCGTTTATCATCCATAGACCCAAAGGAATAATAATGAAACATACAAAACAACAAAGTTATGAGACTTCGTTGTTCTGTCCACTTTTTTTATTATTTCTTTGTCTCGGGTTTACTATAGATGTCATTCAGCCGCTCGCCTGCGTTTCTTTCACTATTTTTTTTCGCCCCGTTTGCTTTCTCCTTCCAAGCGCATCCTCGTAAACGATAAAGGGGCTCGCGCCGAAGTACGAATGACCTCGTGACCCCTTGTAACACACACACCTCAGTTCATGGTTGCAGAAGTTCATTACAGTCAATAACAGGATTAGAACAACAGTGAGGTCTTTTAGCTGTCCCACCTCTAGTGCGAGTGTGTGCTGAAGCTTGGGCATTGGAAAGAGACGCCCTGCCATTCTCATTGTGTTAGTGACTATAACAAATTGGACCGTCGATCCAAAGCAAACTTTGCTTTGGATACTTTCTGATTCGTTGCGTCCAAAGCACGGTGGAAGAAACACATTTAGGTGATGCCACTGGCTGCTCTTCGTAAGCGGAGCGAGCGAACAGATTGTGTTTGGCCTCGAACCAGGAGTAGTTAGTTCCGCGCCACCGTGGACGGCGCTGCGGTATGAGCTCCCTCCTCGGTGGCCACAGTGTCGGCGGCGTAGCGTGCTCGCTTTTTTCGAGGAGTGGTGGTGTGCGGCCAGTGGCTGGCCTCGTTTTTTTTTTTTGGTGCTGTGTCGATCACAGGTGCCACCATCGTGGACGAAGGTGAGCCTTAACCCGAAGAAGAAGAAGGAAGAGAACACAGATTTACGGACTCTGGCAACTTGGTGGTGGCGTGGCGGCGGTGAGGTACAACAAGAAGTGCTGAGCGAGGAAATGCGGGACCACCGCTGAGAGAAACAACTGGAGCAGTCGGTTTGGGAGGGACCCTATGGTTGAGCGCCATCTATCTCTGTGCGAGTGAAGCGCTCTCAGTGCGCCGAACATAATGTGGCCGCTGCGTCGGAAAAAGAGTCATCACCTAAATATGTTTCTTGCACTGTGGGTACAACAAGAAGCGGTGAGCGAGGGAGTGCGTGGCCACCGCTGGGAGAGACAACCAGAGCGATCGTTTTGGGAGAGACCTCATACTTGGGCGCCATCTATCCCCGTGCAAGTGAAGCGCTCAGTGCGCCGAACATAATGTGGCCGCCACGTCCAACAGAGAGTCCTCACCTAAATGTGTTTCTTCCACCGTGGTCCAGAGTAACCTGCCACCAACATATAATTATTCTTTATATGTTGGTGAGGTGTGCTGCACTGCATAGCACTCGTCATCCACAAATGAAAATAGCTGAAAGCAAATGTCAGTATATCAGAAGAGGTATGAGGAAGACATCACCTACACTGCTGGAAACAATTTCTGACATTTAAGACGCAAAAATAAATTTTTAAAATGTCATCTTGAAACTTCAAGTGCATTTATCTCAGCTTCACTTTTTGGCAGCAAATCCCACTTTATAAAACTACCGTTTCAGTACGAAACTAACGAGAGACTTAATATTTGCGGATTATATGCCGAAATTTTATCGAGCCGGTTACTATGAACTTAGATTTTGCATTTTCATGTTCCTTATTATGAATAATTGTAATTTGCAAAACTTGGCTAATTAATGTAAAAAGATATATGGGCGGTTTTCATTTGGATTCAGGCAACGAGGTGCAGTCATATTTTTTATTTTGCTTCAAATTCTTATATTTCGTGGCGCATGTTCCAAGAAGAACAATCCTTTTTATTTTAATGACCTGACATGTTTAGTTTCTGAGAAAAAAAATCTTAAAGAAGCGGGAAAGAATGACGAGATTTTGACGATTGTCGTGTGTGGCGTTTCTGAATCACTCTCAATCTCGAAGTATTCAAAAGAGAGCGTCTATATTTTTTTAGCGTGATATATATGCAAGTCGGTAAAACGACATTCCAACTACTATTTATTATTCGTCAATCCAATCTTTGTAAAGATCCCCAAACATGCCTCCGCGAGCAACTGTGACCTAAACTGCGGATTTTTTTTTTTTTGAGTCCACTATGTTTAGCATTGTTTTTAAACTAATACCACGTGTAGAACCTTTCATTGCCTTCCACATTATGTAAAGTTTGTGGGAAATGGCGAATCGGCGGCAGCACGCGATTTCTTACAAATGGTCCGTCGACAACCGGAGTCCAGCCTGGTTCTTTCACGGGAGCGGGATTCTGTTCCCCGTTTATTGGTACACAAAACACAACGCTCAAAACACTCAATCTAAACTACAAGTACACGCGACATTACACAAATATTTACAAACGCACGTAAAGTCAAAGCTAAACACAAAAATGAACACAAAGGCACAAAGAGGTCCCCCAGGCCTCGTGTCCCGCTGTTGCCCGAGAGCAGTTGCTTGCACTTGCCTATCTCGAGCCCGCCCGGAGTCCTAAGAGGCTCTTCGCCCCCTGGTCCACCGAGTACCGTATAAACTCGTGTAAGGGCCGCACTATTTTTTTTCCGATTTGAGGGAACATTTTTAAGGTGCGGCCCGTACACGGATTAAAAGAAAAGGCTGTATCCACATTCCGAAATGAACGTACTTGAGTGCGCTCGACTGCACTGGTCGTAAACGCCTTCACTCGAGAGTCCGCACTCAATCATCAGTCGGATTAATCAGTTTACATACTGTGCTCTATGCATCTTTTTTTTTTTTTTTTTGCACTTGATGGCATGGGCGGCAACTTTCGGCTTGAGCTTCGTATGACTGTTAAAGTGATACTTGAACATAGCTCTCAGATTGCGTGAAAAGGCAGAGGAATCGTGACGCTTTGACACGAATGACGAATCGAAGAACAAAAGGAAACCTCCCCAGAGCGTTGTTAAGAATGGAACCTTCGGCAACCTTTTCCGAGTTTCAACGCTGCGGAAACGAGTCCCGAAACGAATCCCGACGTGTGTTCTGGACTGTCGCCCACCTGTCGATGCCTGCCCAAAAGAGTCTCAACGCGTCCGTGACGTCAACGGGACGTGTGTGTGTGTGCGTGTGGGTTTGTGCGCTCCGGAAGGGGAGAGAGGCCTGGCCTAACTGCGGAGAACCATGGCTACGACGCACTTCGGCTACGACGCGGCGGGCTTTGCTGCAACGCACTTGGCGGTCGCACCTGCTGCCCGGGC